>JBCEWB010238134.1:0-23616 GCA_039654565.1 Peronia peronii
ATGGATTGATGGATTGATGGATGGATGGATGGATGGATGGATGGATGGATGGATGGATGGATGGATGGATGGATGGACAGACAGACAGAGAGATAGATGATCTCTGAAATAATCATGAAGCACGTCGTACACTGATATCGTCAATGTATAATGTGGTACTTTTGACACAGGAAAAGATCCTATCCAGTACAGAAAATTTCCTCCAACTCCTAAGATGGGAGGGATGCAACTGATGGTGCCATGTGTCTTGCTGGCATTTCTTCAATTATTCCCCTTTGCACACACCCAGCAGATCAGTGAGTACATGGATGTTTATTTTTTATATTATAAGCCGGGCGTCATACAGAGAAAGTCATTTGCCGCTCGTCATACGCCGCTCGTCACTCGTCGCTAAATGAAGTTATCATGAAGTAAGAGAGGTGTCTCACAGCTAGCTCATATTCCACACGCCGTCAGGGGTGTGATACAAAAAAAAAAAAATCACTTCTCACTCGCCTGACCTCACCAAGGAGGTCATGTAACGTCACTCATACTCCGTTCGACCCGCTGTGCGAGTCTCTCGTTAGGAAATGGCCTAAAATTTTGAAACTTGTCTCAACTGTGACTAATGAAGAAGTACCACAAGATGTGAAAAGGTGGAAACAAACACCAATACATGGCTAACTCATTTAGTCAAAGAAAGTTCTTTCATTTAGGACGCGAAAGATCCAAAACACGTAGTATAATTAAAACAATTTACCATCATCCGCAATAAATTATTTGAACAGCGTGGGGTATTCTCTTTCAACTTCACTATTTGGCATAAACAAATGTTTATGTTTATAAACAAATGTCGGCCGCACAAATGTTGAAAATTGTTTATTTCTTTATCGATTGTACCGTCGACGTAACCACCATAGATAAATCACGGTTACATTGTCCGCCATTTTAGTTTTAATTCAGATACCTACGATTTTTCTGTGTGACAGTGTTAAAAGCCGTGGGGCGTATAACTTTTCTCGTGGAACAAGCGACATGCAAGGACTGACTTGAAACAAAAGATTTTCTTGCAAACGGCGAGAGGGAAACACAGACTTCGGCGAGTGACGAGTGATTTTAACGAATTAGGAGGATAAGCCACATCCTCGGTAAGCTGCCTGCCTGACTTAGACAATAATGTCTAACGTATGTGTCGAATCTATGCATATAATAACAAGCTAAGTTATACGTATTATTTAGAGCAATGCCAGCTAGACTGGTATCTCTTGACATCAAATTTGTCGCTGAACAGGTCGCATACTTTTTAAATCTAACAGTTTGAGCATGGTCTTGGTTTCGGTCAAAACTAACGATGGCCCGCCAGGCTACTATAATATATGTATTTAAACATTAAACATTATTCATACCTCAGGCAAGACGATTTCAGTAAAAAAAAGAAAATTACAAACTGAGTAGCGGTATTTTCCTGTTATGTTTTGTATGATTAGGACAAATATCCAAAACGGCAAATAAGATGTGCCACGAATTAGCCACTAATCAATTTTTTTGCGCATACAAAGGTAAAGCTTATTCATTTCTAATATTGTTTGTGAAAAATCTCTGTTTTGACTTAAACAGAATTTGAGATAATTGTTTGCAATAAAAGACAATGGGGGGTGAACTGCTGCTACAGCTGAATTTAGTGAGAAAATGACCGATCAATCCTGTTGATCTTCATTAATCCTCATTTGGATCAGAGACTTAATTAAAAATATTTGGACTTTTAATCAATATATTTTACAAAATTTAACTCTCAGCTGCATTTTTAGATGAACATAGAAGAGTTTTGTACGAAAAAAGTACCAACATTACATTAACAATTTTTAATTCACTCGTAGTTGAAAAACTTCTCCGGTCACCTTGGTTTTATAAGCGCCTGATTTCACCATATCTAGTGTCAGATACGATGAGGGGGTCCTCTACCAGTCAGCTTGTCAACACTTCTAGTATTGATTTACTCTTCAGTGACAGAACGGCTTAAAAATTATTTTACTTTAGCCATAGACATACTATTTTAGACTGTGCGCACCGTGAGCCGAAATTAAGGAGAGAACAAAATAATATAACAAATGATACAAAAAGAAGTCTAAAGGAAGGCCCTACTGAAATTTAGTACACATTAGGCCTGATGCTAATCAGTGAATCAGTCGAAAGAATGAAGGTGAGAAAGTGAGGAGGACGAAAAGAAAACATGCATGATAGTAATATATATACTTCTCTGACCATATCGCATAGCAGCCCAGTCTTCATCATTGTAGTATAACCCAGTCTAGTGCTGAGAGATGCAAAGATTGCCACAGTTTAAATTAACATATTCATTTTAGATTTGGAAGCTAGGCCAAGACGATCTGTAATTGTTGTCCAAATTAGTCAGAGGATATTGATTATAATTTTATTGTAGGCTTTACTATCATTCAGAGATAAAGATGGTTGGAGACGTTTGTGTACAGGCAACAAGGAGCAGAGCTGGGAGAAGGATAAAAAAAAATGCCCAATTTGAATTTTGACTGACTCAGTTGAACAGTGCATCTGATTTTGCTGGGTAGCAAGATATTACTTACAAAATGTACAATGCTTTCTTTTTAGATACAAATTTTTACCAATACTAACGATATAAAGACCTAAAGAGGATGCTGTGCCAAGAAGGTTTCATACATATCCAGTACAAAAACTATCAGAGAAACATGTATAAAAAAAAAGGTGTATAAAAAAAAAAAAGAAAAGTAAAAAAAACCAAAAACTTACCAACTCCAAGTTGTTCTCACTCCAGTTTGAAAAATGGACTAAAATGAGCGTTAATGTTATTTTCATCCTTGTTGATCTTTTCATGCCAGTTTCTGGAGAGTATTGAGTGAATGGTTCTTATGACAAAAAAAAAAAGTGACAATGAATGACAACGAAAAAAGTTTGTATGAAGAGCCAAAGCAGATGTGTAATTATTATTTGGGATGATCTGTTACAACGGAACTTCGACCTCGAGATCATACCGTGGCCTGAAAATTAATGAAATGAAAGCAACTGAACTAAAACTTCAAAGAACGATGTGCGCCATTCTGACGATCTGAAGTCCTTCGCCTTCTCATTTCATATAGTGTCCAAGATTATTATTATGTGTACACAAACATTACATTTGTCTCATCTAACTCCAAATGAAGGTGGGGTCTTGTTTTGTTAATGTTGAACTGTATCTATGTCCATTTTGTTTTCTACATTTGTACACGTTTTGCAGTAGGGATCTCCTGTTATTTGTTACATGTGAGGCAAAATAATGTGAAAAAAAACGTATCACCATGAGGCAAAAAACCTTTTCATCACATGGTGAATTTTTCAGACTTTTCACCCTTTGCTCATGTTTTAAATAATTAATAAGAGAAAATGTGTTTTGTTGTTGTTGCTTTTTTTGTTTCTGTTTTTGATTTTGTTTTTTCCTTCTTTACAAAACTTGTTTTATACCTCTCGTACTTTGTAAAGAGTTGGCTGACGATGAGAATGGCTCAATCAATCCATTGAGTGTGTGAGATCGCAGCTCGGAGCGCTGGGTCTAACATCTATTAACAGCATGTCTATGATTTTACAAACCTTATAAACCTAGCGGTTTCTTAACATGGCTCAATCTGACCTGAAAATTTTACCAGTAGCTACTTCATGGCAACTTTGATACTGAGAAAAGATAGCTAAGGCAAATCGCAGCATTGATGGAGCAGAGCAAAAAGTCAAAGTTCATCAAGAAGAGGGAAATCCGACGTGAATCACAAATAAGTACAATAATCTCGGGATCATGGAACCGAATTCATGCGATATATCTAGGAAGATGGATTAAATTGCAATGAATGAATGAATGAATAAATAAATAAATAAATTGATAATAAATAGATAAATAAATAGATAAATAAATAAATCATACATACATAGAAGATAATTAAATAAATAAAAAAATAAATAAAATAACAAGTTATTTTTTTTCGTGAGATCGACTTCAAAATCCAGTCTTTAATCATCAGACATGCATTATACAAACAAGCAGGCAGAGGGCAGATAGGATGACAGATGTGTTTTAAATTTTTCTTTGCAACTATTGGTTTTCTTTGCAACAAAACAATTTCTTTGTAACAAAACAGTTTCTTTCTTTTTTCTTTCTTTCTTTCTGTCTTTCTGTCTTTCTTTCTTTCTTTCTTCCTTTCTTCCTTTCTTTCTCTCTTTCTTTCTGTATTTGTATGTATGATTTATTTATTTATATTATAAAAATAGTATAATATATCCTATAATGATAACCAGAGACACATAATACATCCATAAACGCGTATATAAATCTATAAATATTTATAATATATATGCTAGCCTATCTTATTATCTCTATCTTTCTATCCTTATTTGTTTTTAGCTCTCAAAATTGAACAATAACAACAACAGCAACAACAGCAACCATAACAACAACCCTCCCCCCTCCCCCCTCCCTCACACACCTTAACAAGGCGATTTTTTTTTAATTTCTGGCTTACAGTTTACAGTGCGAAATTTAATCAGTCACTTCTTAGAGATCGCTATATTATATTAGAGCGCGCGGGGGGAGGTGGAGTAAGAGAGAGAAAAGAACGGGGCAGACAGGAAAAGAAAAATTTGAGGAGAAATATGAGGAACCTGGTCAAAAATGGGCAACATTGTTCCGTGACAGCATTTTTTTTTTTTTTTCTCTCCAAGATACTTATCCTTGAATATTTTATTTTATTTTATTTATTTTGTTGTATTTTATGGTTTTTTTTTTTAATGACTAGAAGCATGGCGGTGCAGTTTAATTAATTGCAGAGCCCATATCCAACAAATTTATAAGTCATGGATTAGTGTATTGCCGCTGTCGTCAAACGGTTGATTTTTTTGCTCAGTGGAGCTATGTGGCTGGGGATTCTGATTTTAAAAAAGACGAAATAGAAAAAACAAAGACGCGATATTATAGTCCAATAATAATGATAATGATAATAATAATAATGACAATATAATAATAATAATAATCGATATATAATACATAATCTCCCCCCCCCTCCCCCCGCCCTTCCCCCAAATTTACTGCGCTATTTCAGTGTCTTTGCACTGTACAGTGTCCAAAGTGTTACTGCTGGAGACAGCCACTTCTTTCATGCCTTTGGTTTCGTCCAGTTTTCTCTGTACCCATAATTTACATTAATTGCATGAAACACCTTTGGATCCCTACTTCCTTTACGCACTAGGCCCTATTTGTAGCTATTTTTCTAAATATTTGTGATTTCTCATCGAACACAATTAGATGGCTGCTCTCGATTAAATAATCCCTTTTGTGCGGATTTTCGTTAGTCTGTGGGTCACGGAAATGACAGTACAATTAGAAAATCTAAAAGTTATTGGCGAAACTAACAGTTACCGCCGTTAACTCGCTGATTTATTTTCATGTTGCCGCATTGCCTGTCAAGCCAACGCGAAGTCGTCAGCAAAACGCTTATAATACAAATCTACATTTTTCCGTGATATGGAATATATCACAAGGACATCAATGAGCTGAATTATTTTTTTCTTCATGTTGTTCTCCTTTTTATGAACTATCGGTCCCCTATTTCATAGGATAAATTGCATAGTCGAGATGAGCTCATCCTAATTGACATTGTCCAGTTCCAGTTTTTGATTCGGTCCCTTTCGGCGTGCCCCGGAGGGACGGTGCCATATCGGGAGAACCGGCACTTGTATTTTTCATGTGCATGTTAGACTTTGTATTTTTGGCCTTTGCCGCCGTCCGCCTTCTGCTCGCCTTGGTGCTCGGTCTGATCAGGACAGTGCAGTGCCGCAAGGACAGTGCCGAAGTGGCGCCTCAGCCGACTTCTGTGCCACCGCCTCACCCCTTCCCAGGATTTCCGGAGTAGTTACCGACCCACCACATGTGGAGTCCGGTTGTGGCAGAGGCTTGCGAGAGGGGGGATCACCTATGAACCCTCTCGCTGCACACAACCAATCGTGACTCGCGATACCGCCTTGTAAACGGTCGCGAAGGACGTGGAGTGGGAGTAGGAGACCGTCCTTCAGTCTCCCTTCCGTCCGTCCCATGTATTGACATTGTCGCAACAGTCTGACATTTTTAACCCACCGGTTGAGTTGTTTGTCGTCTGTTAGATCCAGAGCTCCATATACATGTAGCTTACAGGACCCAGGCTAGATCTAGTGTCCTAATAGTTCTATCTAGTTTAGGTTAGTTAACCTAGATTAGGTCTAGCCTAAACTGGCACAAAACTCTTTTAAACCTGAGTCCAGATTGTAACTTTTGAGATCTATTAGGACTGGAGGGTCAGTGCGTCACGGCGGGTGTTTGCGTCACCTATGTCCGCATCATGTCAGACTGTGCCAATTTGCACCAAAATTGGCATATTTCCGCTGAACATAGAGTTATTGAAATTAACCAATTTTGGTTCACATAGGGACAGTCTGATGGGGACATAGGTGACGCGAGCCGTGACGCAGTTACCCGCTATATAGATCTAGAATCTAGATCTAGATCTTGACCTAGATCTAGCTCTAGACTCCAGATCTGCCGTTTGAAAATAAAACACAGTATCTACGTATCTGGGTCAAATGGACTTATTGGTAGATCTATCTGCATAATCAACAAAAATTCTGCGTCTGACCGATACAGAAAATAGAGAAATCAACGAGCTACATATTAGTGGAAGAACGGGAACAATAGGACTGTTCTAAGAGATGCAGTAAAAGGAAACAGTTTTCTGCGATTTCTGACAAAAGTTGAAAATGCTAGATTCTGTGTTTTATTTTCAAACGGCAGTAGGATAGATCTAGGTGTCTCAGGTTTTGTTCTAGATCTACCCATCACTTTTTCTTACTGCAAGAAGGAAATCTAGATCTAGTTAAATCTACTAGATCTAGAATCGAGATCTAGATCTGGATTCGGTTTAGAATCAACAGGGTGTCTGTGAAGTCTGGATACATGGGAAATAATGTTTTCACCTTTTTTGTGGAGTTAATGCATTGCGTCACACTCTCGTATGTGAATCTTGCAAAGGGCATTGACTTTGCTTTATTGAAAATGGGCATTTTGTTATTATGTCCAGAGAAATGTCAAAATTCAACTCAATGAATACGAATGATTCACCGACTAAATCTAGATTTAGATCTAATGACTACTTTCAACTATTAGGCTCTCTTTAAAGGGAAGTGGACTGTGGGAAGAGTTAAGGATAGCACATAGGCCTAGCTAGGGAAGAGGCCTGATCCAGTCCTAAATTGTATTACGCTCTGGCTTTTTCGTAAAGTTGCAGACTAAATAAGAATATTGACAGATCAACTGGCATCAGTCAGCTAGCACACATGGTGGCCAATGCATCAGGCCAGCTGCGGCACATTAGGTCATTAGGGACTTTGGCGTAGCTGTAGAGCTCAGTTGTAAAGTTTCAATCAAAATATATGTATGCAGTAAAAGCTTGGGGTCTGAAAAATACTCAAGAGTTGGCATGACGCTAATGTTTGGACTTATGATTTCTGTGCTTGTATGTTTTATAAATGTATTTATAGTGTGGTTTTGCCAAAACTCTTTGCCTTAGTAAGATGGCATTTTGAGGTAACACCTCATAGGATATAACATCTCAGCCAGCTAATGAAAGAAAAAAAAAGCCTTAAGAGGAGTTATTTAGAAAAGGATATTTTCCTAGGCTAATAAACTTACACTTTGTGAACTTTTCTCTTTGAATTATTTGTATTTTAGCAGTGAAGGAAAGTTCATAACTTTAGTAACAGTAACAGAAGACATTTTTTCTTTAATGTGGTCTTGATCTTGTTTTGCAGACTGTGGAGGAGATTTAAATCAAGCCAGTGGTGTCATCCAGTCGCCAAATTCTCCAAATGCCTATCCCAACAATGCTGACTGTCACTGGACTATAACTGCTGCAGGGAATGAAGTCATTGACCTAAGGTTGAGTTTAAGATAAAGCCAGCATGTTTGAAACAAAGAAGAGAGTGAACTAAAGAAACAGAAGGACAGTAGACAAAGTACAAAGCAGACCATCTCTTGCTGTGGCTAGAGCCTTCCTAAATGTCATTTGTCTTGCAGCCAGTCATAATGAATTGGATGTAGTTTTCCACCAAACTGAATTATTACTGTCACCTTAAACCTTAATGCATACAATTTCGTATGGTACAAAAAGTTTTCAGCTAGCTTGACTTGTAGCCAGAAATATTGCTGATTGAAGCGACATGGTGTGACTCCAGCACCAGTTAAAATCAGAAGAAAATTTGGCAAAAATTAAAAGTTGAACACATAAATCTAAGTAGAAATTTCCACCAAAGTCCTAGACAAATCTTTCATGGATGCTCACTGAACAAAATAATCCATTTCAGTTGAAAATTGCAGAATAGAAGATTGTGTATGTAGTTTTCACACCCAGAAGATTGAAGGAACGACTAGGAAGCAAAACCACAATACAAGGTTTGGTTTGAATTGCAACAAGACAAAAACACAGGCCTAAAACAAACATAACAATGTACATAAAATTCAAATTTGCTTTTGGAATTTGAATATTTCAAGTTTATTTTCAACTCTTGTGAGTTCTCATCAGAATTTCATAAATTAGCACAAATTTGTCTAAAATGTTAAGAGCGCAAAACATCAGACAAGATGTTGTGAAAGTTTTCATAACAAAAATACGAATGTTTTTTTGATTGCTTGAACACAGCTGAAAGCTGTGCTTGAGAAAAGCATTTCGGATGTCAGTCTGACTTGTCATAACCAGAGATGACTCGCACAAATAGAGAAAGAAAGCATTTATTCCAACTGAAATATTACAGGAAAAAAAGTAATTTTTGTCTCAGTTAACATCTTATGAGTGAAATCTTCTTAGATGAATTTACAAATTGGGCCTACCTGTGGCTGATTTACAGACCACATAAAAATAATAAAAAAGTAAACCCCAAAAATTCAACATATATAAAATCAAAAAACTTATTATGTTGTTATAGCTGTCTGACTGAACAGATTTTTGTCCTTACGAAATGCAGGTGTAAGATTTTAGATGTAATCCAGGTTGTTACAGATCTCAACATAGATAGAAAATTTTCACTTATCTTCACCAGAAGTGGCCCACAATTGAAAAGAAAATATGCCATGTCTGACTGATCTGCAAGTCAATACCATTAGAAAAGCATCTGCCCAGTGTTGTTTGAGGCATGAAATGTTCAAATGAAACAAGAAGATTTTAATTGTTATAACATGACATACTGTTGTGCATTCCCAATGTCACTATGAAAGCTGCTTAGAAATTAGACTGTTTTGTTGTTTTTGTAAATTGATAAAAAAGTTTGCTATGAGTTTAAGCTGCATACTCTTATCTATATCAAGGGCAGTGGCTATAATACTTAAGACAAATTTTCAACTAGTGCTTTGAGCTGTAATAAAGAGTGCAGGATTTTTTCTCTGTTTCATGTTTATATAGATGATTGCTTTATACTTTAATATGTAGCAAATTTAAAAACTTGGTAAAATGAGAATTTAACTATATTCGGGCATTTGAAGTTGGTCACAGCGGAAACTAAGATTTTTAGTTATGAAAAACTTGTACCTTTTCAGTATAGTATACTTTCTGAAGCAAAATTGGAAGAGTTGCCTTATTTCTTGCCTTCACTAAGGTTCCAAAACATCGTCACTTTACATGAGTGTAAGTCTAGGTCCATACTGCAGTATACAGTGTGGAAATGACATAGTATAATCAGGTGTATGTAGCAATTCAAGATTTTGGTTACATTCAACCCATGATTTCTCTGTGCAAGTCCAGTGACTTAACTCATTTTGACTGGTGCAAGACATGAATTACCAACACATCAGGATAGAACAAACCTAATTACTATAAATTTGTATAAGTTTATTCAGTACTTTATACATTGGAAATGCTGACACTGGTGAAAATTTTGGTGATCCAGTTTTGCATGGTGTATAGCTGGCATTATATTCTCCTGATTAATGAAACATTACTATAGTATCTTCCTTTTATCGGTGATTTTGGTTTGAGATATGGAGTCATTTCTGATTTATTTGACCCACTTGGGAAATTGCACTATCAGGCTTCTGAAAGAGATGAATAAAATAGAAAGTCATCCTTTGTTCACTGCTTCCAGTTCTAGGTTATTGTAAGCATTAAGAAATTATTTGCCAAATGATGATATCAGTTGAAACTGCCAACAAAAATTCCTTAATATCAAACTGATGAAGTTGAAAGTCGCTAAAATGCTTTTTGTAATCCTAGTAATTGACTGAAATTAAAACATCTTCTTTTTCTGAAAGCATCTATTTTGAAAACAATATGAAAGGTCCCTCAAAGTGCAGGCTGCAATCATGTAGACCCGTCTTACCTCCTGATGTCATGTATACTTTTTGCTCTGATAGGTGGCATTTAGCAAGACTGAAGTAACAGATTTTTTTCAAGTCATTAACATTCCACATCAAGTGCATTTAGAGCATTGTTTTTGTTGGTTAGATGTTGCTATATGTTACAATCTAGGAGAACATTATTTATCACACCAGCATTGAATTCTGAATACTATAGATCCTTCTGTTTTCTTTCAGGTTCAGTAGAATAGACTTTGATGGTAGATATTACCAATCTGTCACGAGACCTGCAACTTGCCCTGACTATGTGGAAGTGTATGATGGTGACAGTATCAGTGCACCAGTACTGGCCAAACTATGCAGATATAAGGATCAGTCAGAATTGTCAACTATCCTCATTCGTTCTCAGAGCAACAAACTGCATGTTTACTTCCATTCAGACAACTCAGCTGCTAGAACAGGATTTGAGGCCAACTTCTGGACACATGGTAATTATAATCCAATATACATAAATGTAATTTGTTCTTCCCTTTTTTTTTCATGACATCAAATCAGTAATTATGAATAATCAAGCTCTAAAGAAAAACATATTACCTAGCACAACAGCAACAATGATAGAACAATTTGAGCTTTCTTGATCATGAGCCTTTTTCTGGCATTTGATTGACATATCATAGTTGATTATATCACCACATATTGATGACAGGAATATGGTGACTGGCAACCAATCATGCCAGTGAAATAAACAATATCTTCCTGAAAAGGATGAGTGATGCTGTAGAGGACTATACGAACAATATTCAAGGAGAAACATCACAAACCTCAGATTTGCTGAGGCAGACAGATTGATTGACAGATTGGCAGGGGGAAAGAAAAGAACTATCCAGCTTGGTCAGTCAGTTGGATAGAACTTCCACAAAATACAAAATGCTGACCAAGATCATAGCAAACATCAGCAGTAGAAATACTCAGTTATGATCTCACTGGATGGCCAAGAGCAGCAATTCACATATTTAGGGGCAGTCATCAACAATAGAGGATCAAAATCTGAAATCCTTGCATGATCTGCACAGACAGTGATTGTGTTAGCCAGACTTAAGCAATGTTTGGAGCACATGATCGCACTCTGGCTGCATGCACTGGTGCTCTCCATTTTCTTGTATGTTGCAATATACAGACCTCCAATAGGTGTGCAATAGCCTGCCTCCCATCTAAAATATGGAAGCTAAAGGTGAAAAGCTTCTGAAATATTTTGAGTACCTCATACTTGGACCATATTTCAAACAAGCAGATCCTCTGCTTATACAGAATTATCATACAGTACAGTGACCCTCAGGAAAATGTTCTTGCCACTGTGAAGAAATTGAAATTGAAATGGTGTGGCCATGTAACAAGATGCAATGGTCTTTGCTAAAAACTGCAACAAGGAACAGTGGAAGGGAAATGAATAAGTGGCATCCCAATGTCACCCCAGATGGAGATACTGGTTTAGAAAATAAAAAAGTCTCCTCGTGGCCAAGTATTTGACGTTTGTGATCTCATGTAGATGATAGTTTCACTAATTTTAAGTTTTTTATTTTTTCTCTTCAGATTTATCTCTTCCCAACCTTTCATGCATAATTACTTTTACATGGAAGTCTCTTTCCATTGTTTTCTTCTTCTTTGAGAGGATGGGGAAGAGATCATTGAAGTTATGGGTCAGCAGTGGGCTAGTGTGTCATGCTCTAACACCCTCATTATTCTAAGATTATTTATACTGTAAATTTGAATGAGCCATTTTGACCATCAGTCAAATTACTTCCCTTTGCCAAGTACAAGAGGTATAACACGAGTATTGTAAAAAAGGAAAATATCACTTTTTTGCTCGTTACATGAAACATAAGTCACAAAAAATTCTGAAAAATTCACCATAATATTATCATGAAAATGTTTTTCCTTATTGTGATAATTTTTTCATAATTTTTTTGCAAGATGTGTTTCAAATTACAAGAGAAAAAGTGATTTTTTTCATTCTTTGTAATGCTTGTCTACACCTTTTGTACTTGGCAAGGGAAGTAACCTAGGTGACTGAAAAAATTGCTGCTTAGTAAAAGTTGTTTATATATCCGTTTATAAATTTTCAAAAGGCATTGCACGAATAAGTATGTAATGTTGTTGGAAGAGAGACAATATTTCTCTTGAAAGCACTTGAGTTAGGCCATTAACAACAAAATGTAAAGCAAATTGCCTATAATCACTTGCATTGACTTTTTATAGAATAATGAATGGTGTTGAAAAGCAGAGATTTTCAATATTTTCAAGTCTAATATGTTCTGATTGTATGAGTTTTCATCCACTTTTCACTTACTTAGCCACATTTTCAAACATGGGGCACAAATATAAAGTAATGTATTACTAATTTGTATTGAGTACTAATAAACATGCTAGACTGTCTTCTGTGCTTGAAAATATTTCTGTTGGCAGCAATACTGCTATAACACAAATTTTCTGTACTTTTCAGAGTGCCCAGAATTTACCTTTGGCTCCCCAAAATGCAACACACCCTGTGATTGTGACCTCCAAAAAACAGAGAGCTGTGTCAGCCTTAATGGCACTTGTGTCTGTAAAGATGGATGGCAAGGACCAAGATGTTCACAAGATGTAGATGAATGCAGTACAGCAGTGGTGGAGCCTTGCCCTGACTATCAGGAATGTGTCAATACGGTTGGGGGATTTACTTGCAAATGTAAACAAGGACTTCAGCTGAATGCAGCCGGTCTCTGTGAAGGTGATATAATTATGCTGTGATATAGAACAGGCATGATATCTCTTGCCTTTTTTTTGTGTGTGTGCATTTGTTCCTTTAGTTCTCAAATCAGTAGCATTTGTTATTTGAGGATCTTCACTACTAGGAAATGTAATTGATATTGAACCTTTACCATTATAAAATCAAGTGACAAAATGTTTGACATCCTTGACAGACTCATGGTTTTTTATGTTTGCTACTTTTGTTTTGTTTTGTTTGTTTGTTTTTGTTTTATTTTTTCAATAACAGAGATGGAGAGATAAAACATTTTTTTAACCATTTCTTATGACGAGGAATGATTTTAAGGCCTTAAATAAACATATTACAATACAAAGAAAAAAGATTCAATATTCTCAAAATCTGAAATCATATTTCATGACCGAACATTAATTGGTTGTATCAGTGCTCTCCTTCTACTAATTTGCACAGTTTAAGTCATTGACGTGCATATTTGTTTTTTTATTTCTCATCAGTGGTTAACCATCTGTCTTCGTACTGTATATTGACATACACTATAAAGCTTTTCTAAAAAAAAAAGATTTACCTAGAACCTTTTTCTTTCCATGAATTTTTCAAATATCACAAAAAAACGTCTCTCCAAAACAAAACTTAACATTCACATTGGTCTTCTGTATTCACAAACATCGTGTTAAAATAATTGTCAATATCATTCTGAAATATTACAGAAGCTATTGATCGCTGATCTAAAATAAAATAATGAAAATCACCTGGAATTTATGACTAGTAATAATTGTCTTTTGTATGAAATTGATTGAAAAAAGCAGAGAATTGCTTGATTATTGAAGTATTATTATTTCAGAATTTTTGGCCCAATCTTTCCCTTGTCAAAATATTTTCTTTGTTTTGTAGGCAGTTTAGGAATAAATAATTTAGTGTCCAGATCACTGTTAATGTAATAGCTGTATCAGAATCATTGTCACGGTTAAAACATACAAGGCCTATAATCACCCTATACTGGCATAATGGAGCTAGAATACACTGAAGCACGCACTGCGCGGCATGTCTCACTCTTCCCTTACTTAAAAATGTCAGACGCCATGTGTGGAATTCAGTGGGCATCGCGAGGGCCGAATGAAGGACAGCAGGCACACATGGCTAATAGATTATATAGAAGGAAACTCACGATTTAATTTTCCGATCCTTATCCATTAAAATTTAAATGGAAAGCTGTATAGATTTTCCATAGTTTTTCATGTGTTTTTTAAGGACCGTTTTCCCATTTACCTGTTTGAATTAACATTTACTAAGGCAACGTATTATTAAAACTTCATATGTTTATTAAAATTGTAGAAAAGGCGATGAAGGAGCAATGCAAGATAGAGGGAGAATATCTTAGTTATGCCTGAAAATTGAGTAAGTACAAGTAATGTCAAATGATGTGTAATTATTAGAAACCAAGCGAAAATTGTGTATTGTACTGGAATTTAAAGTAGAGCGTCGAAAAATAAAACAGCAAATTAATCAGAAAAAAACAACTCACTCTCAGTAGGCTACATAACTTTTATTGAAAGATAAGAGTAGGTACACAAGCATACTTTGATATTTAATAAAACAGAAAGATAGAGTTATAGTGAGACAGAGAAAGGGGGGTTATTGGCCGAGTATTTGCGCTTTAATCGGTTGTCTTTGATTGAAAACTTGCAACTGTTCTATCAGAGAGGAGATATTAATGGGACATCAAAGTGAATCAAAATCTAAGAAATTCCAAGTGACTGTACAAGGGAAATTCCCAATGCCCAGAGAGGTCCAACCACTTGCTGACCTCATAATTTATAGCTGGACTCGACCTGAGCTCTTACTAAATTCTAAGATTTTTCAGTAGAATGAACTCACTTCATATGTTTCGGTTAAAAAATTGTCGATATTTCACGCTAATTTTGGGAAAAAGAATCGATGTTGTCAAAACAATTATGAATATAGGCCTACGAGTTTATAAACCATTACAAGTTCAGCATTGGAAACGCCAATGAAAGTCAGGTGTATATGAATTGTGATTAGTGTCTAGCAGAAACAAGCTAATTCTTGTCAATTTCTGTTCTTTGTTCTGCAGAGAAAATGTGATGCAACTCTCTTACATCCACTAAAAAAAACATAATACATATATTTACAATCTGAATTGCATTACAAACAAGTCGATCAAAATTAAAAAACAAACAAACAAATAACAACAAATTTCAAACACTCATCTATGTTATGTCACATCGGCTGATGATTTATTTTTTCCAATGTCTTCGTTTAGAGCAACTAATAGCGCAGCAAGTATGCATCATATTGACAATCAAATAGTGATCCGGTAAAATGATTAACCTCTTGCCCTGCCCTTCATTCGGCTGCTCGGGAGGCCTCCTGGGTGGGAATACAAGATGGCCGCAGTGTACGCTCCAGTGTATTGTAGCTCCATGACTGGCATCTGGAAACTGCCATTTTGTTAGGCTGAAGCAGGCTGACAAAAAACAAACAAAGAAAAAATCATTAAAAAAAAAGATTTCATTATATTTGTTTTTATTACAGTGCCTGCAAATTCAGCTTGTGCAAGTCACCCGTGTTCACATTTGTGTGTTGAGATTTCTGATCAAGCAGTCTGCTATTGTCCAAATGATATGAAACTTCATGGACATACCTGCCAAGGTGAATGGGAAAGATAGATGACTTAGAAAAAAAACAGTGGTCTCCGCTTCAGAACCCGGTCTGCCTAGGAATCTGATCTGCCTAAGAATCCTGTCTCTATTGCAAAACAGAATTTTTTTCTCTATAATTTACTCCTCTAAGAACCTGTCCCAAAATAAAAAATTCATCTAGGAGCCTGGTGTCGAGCCAGGACACATGAGCACTCATGGTACCATTTCAGTCAGACTGCCCACTTGAGAGAAACATACAGTGCTAGATGTGTATTAAAATGGGGGTGGAGGGAACAGGTAGACAAGAAGTGGAAATGATGGTTGATGTATGACTGCATAATCAGGCCAAATGTTGATTGCCCATAACCATTTCTTTGTTCGACAACACGGACAGAACTAGTGATTGGGTCTGTGTATAAAAAGGAACAAGTTTAGCCTCATGACTGATCAATTATTTTCTTACATCAGTTGGTTTGGCTAGTTTAAACACTTGAGTCATTCTTGTGAATATCCGTAGGGTAACATAGCAATATCGTGTCTTTTATTTAACAATGATATTGTTACATGGAAACTCACTCAACATTTAAACGCTGAGCATTATTGGTGAATTGTGTGCTAAGAAAGATTAGGAATTGTTAGATGCAATTACAGTACACACACAAAACTGTTCTTATTCACATAGATAAACCTTTAATTAATGGTAATGATCAATTAATTGTAGTAGTGAAGACAGTCTGTGATAAGACTCTTAATTCACCTAAGAGCCCATCTGTTAAAGAGCCTGCTTTTTTTGTCTCCCGGCAACCAGGCTCTTAGGCACAGACCGCTGTACATTCCTATGACTATTTATGACCCAGATTTGATAAACTTGTTGGTTTGTAATTCTAATGGAAAGGTATTGGACTTCCAATTGCATGTCTTGCAGTATAAACTATATGTTGGAATCTGAAGTGAGATTGTCAAAAATATAATGTCAAATTTCAACTTGCCCTTCCTAACCAATGAAACAAAGCATATAATGAAAACTTCAACAATTGTACATTAGTTTTGTCATTCTTGAAATGAAAGGAGAGCTGTTGTCTTTTTTTTTTTCTTCAGAATTCTTCATTCTTTTTGTACTGAATTATCAGAAATAGCTTTTTATGGTAGTGATTGTGATCAATTGATCTAATAGATGTCTTTCTCAAAAGTTGTTTAGCCTATTGAATAAATGAGACCCATAGAATGTATGTCACATATCCCTCCTCTTACTTTACTTACTGCTGGAACAAAAAAAAAAAAAAAAGAAATGTTCATGATTCTTTATGTTCAGTTCTTCTGTTTGATCTATCAGATTAGCTGAAATTAAAATATTTGGATGGTATTATTTTCCAGCTTGTGACAACCTCACCTATGGAAATGACTGTCGACTATCATGTAGCTGCTCAGCAAACAACACCAAATCATGTGACAGCAGCACGGGAAGTTGTGTCTGCAAAAAGGGCTGGACATTGTCAAACTGCACCCAAGATATCAATGAATGCGAGCTCAAGGAACCAGTCTGTGACAAAACTGTTGAAGAGTGTGTGAATACTCCAGGAGGATATCAGTGTAACACTTACAGTAGGTCTCATATAATGTAATATACAGGAAAATATAATAGAAGATATGAAAGTAAAATATATTAGCTAATCAGTATAACTTCTGTCTTCATGAACTTTTTTTATAAATATCTAATCTGACACATTTATCAATTTCATTGATATGGTTATTTCATCTGTATTATATATGGGTACAAAGTAGGTTAATCACCATCTCCACCACAATCCAATGATTGAAAAAAAACCCAACAAATTAGGAAAAAAAAAAAAAGAAAAAGAATGAAAGATGAATGGATTAACTTTTGTTATTTAGACATCATCTATTTCCTGTTCTACTTTGAAAATATATACATGTAATGCGCATAATTATATAACCCTTTGACTACCATGAACTAATACATCGGCTCAACTTTGGCACAGAAAGCTACCGTGAGCCGATACATCGGCTCAGTTTGTTTTCCTGCCGTTCCCAGTTTATGCCATATTTAAATATCCATTGTTTTGTCACAACTTTTTTGTTTATAAATTCTTATTCTACATTCAATTCCCTTTCCAGTAGTATATAACATGATCAGTTTTGTGTGAAAGGGAGCCAGATATTTGAAATTATCCTTGAAATGGCCTTGAAACGGCCTGGTCAAAACATGGAAAATAACCCGGTAGTCAAAGAGTTAAGAAAGAGCAAATCTGTGATCCATTAAAATTCTGAGAGCAATCAGAGAGCATTTATTTTATTTGATTTAAATAAAAGAGATGGTAAACGAAAAAAAAACAGCAACATATCTGGTCATAAGTTCTATGCTTTTCTTTCACAGACATATTTATATGGAAATAAAAATAATTGGCATTTGATCAAGACCTTTATTAGTCCCACAGTTTAACAGTAGTACGAGTAGCCACTTTGAAATTCATGCAAAAAAAAAAAGCGGTCAAGGAAAACTTTTTGGGAAATCAAATCTTCTTCAACCTCTTGTTATCGATATGATTCAGTTTTTAGAACATATGCAGTAAGAAAGAAAAGTTTAACATAAAATAGGCAATAGATATGTGTTTTCATAACCTCAAGGTGGGCGAGGGGTGCATCCTGAGATATTAGAAACAGTCCATTAGGGGTTTTTGTTTTCTCTTAGTATTGCCTTTCTAAATGAAAAAATGGTATAAAAAGCGAATATGTCTGTTTGAACGGGTTTGACCTAGGTCATTCAACAGACGTTCTGGCCCACTGTCAACAGGATTTATTTATCACTCTATTTATTTTGTGTGGAAGTAGATCACCACTGCACAAGTGGATAGATGCAAAAGATGCTTAAAGCACTTGATTGGGACCTACTCTAGCAATTCCTTGAGCCCCAGTGCCAGGAAAAGACATTGGGTGACCTCTGTGAATTCAAATAGATTCACAATCACATAGAATATCAGTGTAAGCCGTCACCAGGCTCTCTATAGTAAACTTCCATCTCCTACAAAGAGTGAAATTCTCTTTTACTTCTGCTGCTTCTGAGCACAGTTGTGAAATATCTTTTATGGCAAAGATCAAGACACTCTTGATTTGACAGAGAGAGAGATATGAAGGCCACATAAAGATCCTGAAAAACTTGAAAGCCAGTCTATTGGAACCTTTATGATGATAAGCTGGTAGAGAGGAAAATTGAAGAAAAGATATGAACAGATAGCGAGGAAAACGCAACGACAACAACAGAAAAAAGACACACAGAAGACATGGAGAGAGGGCTGAGAAAAAGGCTGAAAGCCAAAGAAAACAAACTCTCTGTGCCAATTATTTTCATTAGCAAAAAAAAAAAAAAAACTTTAAACGCGTTTTTCTCAAAATCCTAATTTTTATTACTATTTTGCTACCTACTTTTTTATTTCTGGATTGACTGTAATGAAATTTGGCATACAGCACTATTACAACAAGACCCAAAAATATTCACTGCACGATCTGTTATGTTTGTAAATATTAGACAGTTATAGGTTTTTGTTATGAAAAAAAGAACAAAATGTGGAATTTCACTACATGGCATTTTCAAAAATTCCTTTACAGAAAACTTGTTTTGCACATGAAGAGCTAAAAATGCTTAATTCTTTAAAGATGTTTGCACATAGGAGCCTGAAATGTTTAATTCTTTAGAGGTTATGCCAAAAAATGTTGAGTATATGTGTCATTAAGTTCAATTTGTATTTGGCGGAGGAGATAGATTTCAAAGATAGCCATTTCAGAGTAGTCAGAATCCAAGATGGCGACATTACCACACTGTTTTCCTCTGATCTGAGGGTGTGGAATATGATGGAAAAGCTTAAAATTGTCTATCTCTAATAATATAGAAAAATCACCTCCAGGACCCCCCTCCCACCTTTAGAGACTAAGAGGTTTATTATGGGGTCATGGTGATTTGTAGATAATGGTTTATAGTTTGTCAAAGAAACCACATTTAAATTGAGTATTAGCAAATTTCGCACCTCTTGATAGTATTTCCAGCTATTTTTAAGACATATATTGATGGTCTCGGGCACAAACCATCTAACTCCGGAATTTGGAACATTACTTTTATACTTCAAAATAACTCACAAACACATGATTCATCATGTCTAAAAATGTCTAAGCCCTCAGACCACTAGAAATTAGTCAAATTGTCATTGACCATCTAAGTCAGAGATCGCTCTCAACTACTGCACAACGGGCCTAAGTCCTGTAAAATTTGTGTTTTTGGACTTTGATGGTTTGTGCCCATCGATATGCATGACTCATGCTTCCTTCATCTTTTCTTTTCAGATTGTTTCAAAGTTTTGACTGATCTGTCAGGCATTGTTCAGTCTCCTACCTACCCAAACAGTTATGGTGATAATTTGAACTGTACATGGACAATTGCACCAAAGGTTTCTGACGCCACCATTGCCTTAGAGTATGTTATTGTAAATTCTTTGCATTTATACAAAACACGTGTTGGGTCTATGTAGGTCACTGAATAATACAATGACTTAGTCATGTGGACTATAGTCCTATTACATTCAAGCATATGTTTCTGAAAGTATATTTTGGTGGCATTTAACTTACTGTATAAAAGTAATAAATATGGAACATTTTATATACATGTTTGATGTCAATGACAGTGACAGTAATGGTGCTTTTGCTCTGCACTCTAAAAAATGGATTCAAATGGAATGAAATGTGGGTTATTGAGGATTTGGGCTGCACACTATCAGAGGAAGATACATTTTAGCCTTGATGGTATATTTCTTTATTAGATATCAGATATCATTTGTCCTTATAACTGCTTCCAAAGTATGTTATAGAGAAAACTTAATCCTTTTTTTTTAAAGCCTAGCAAGTCTAAAACAAAACAGTAACTGTAATGAAAAATCCCAGACCTCATTTTTTCTCATTTTAAGTGGGGTTTTTGGCTGCATGTATTTTGCTCACTATTTCATTCTCAAACTTAGTCAATAAGCAGAAAGTTTTCCTGTGCCATGAACTCATACCTGTGACGGTTTGTATATTACAAAGGATCTTACTGGATAATGATACAATTAACAATATACCTACTTTTGCAGAAATAAATATTATGGACAGAAATATGTACGCATAGTGTGGAACTTGTTCATACCTGATATGGCCAAAATGTTGAGAAAATGAGGCAGCCAACTATTTGTATAAATACGTGATCATAGTGTTCTACATGATGTGGGAGCCCAGTGTATATAAGTGGTGAAAACCCGCCATTGGTGGGTTGTTTCCCATGGAATGCTATCCTTGACGTTCCAGGGGTGACATCTGTTCTTTCTCTCCTTGCTCCTGTCTTCTATCCCACTCTCTTTCCTCTCTTCTTCTTGATGTGTAAATGTATCATACTGTGTTTGGCACAATATAGCAGTGATCGTGCTGATGTGCCGTTAAATATAAACACAGACAATATTTACATGATGTCTTTTATATATCATCTGTGTCAGTAAGCAGACATGCCGTTTAGTCACGGTAATATGTTTGATGCATGACATAACATTGCTGATGACAAATTATTCATCTTTGGCAGAAATGATTATGTGGTGTTACTGATTGCATAAGTGGTGTTACTGATTGCAATAGACTTATGATTTCCTTAGTAGATATTAATTGTAGAACATCATTTAGAGACGCGACATGATGAAATCAGGCGCTCGTCGGACTGAGGCTATCGGAGAAATCACGTGTTTCCAACAGTGCATGAATTTTTAACGCATTTTTTTGCTTCACAGAATCCTTCTATATCAATCTAAAAATCCATTTCAGAGTTGAATTTGCTGAAATAGATTGAGTAAAAGTCGTAAAATTGTAATTTAGTTCCATGGTCTCATGACGGTTTACAAGGATTAACAAAAGTGATCAGCCATTTTCTCACTAAATTCAGCTGCAGCAACAGGTCACCCCCATTGTCTTTAATTGCTAATATCTCAACTTTTGCTTAAGGTAGAACAAAACTTTTTCACACACAGAAAGGGACATGAATAATCTTCACAATGGTACCAATAGCTCAATTTGCTCAAAATTTGACGAGAGTCCGCTTTCATCATGTTGCATCTCATTTTCACCATTCATGGACATATCAATGTGTCATGTCACTTTGCCATTTCCATAAAACTTTTTTTTCCTTTTCATTTTGTGTGACTGATATTTGTCCTGCATATTTGCCTTTTGACTGAGAGGGATAAATGAGTTGAACTGAATGTGCCATTTCATCTTTGGTGTAGTAGTAAGTATATGCTGAGGACTAGAAGGAGGACAGGAAACTAGTTAGAAAACTAGAAACAAAAATTTGCTGTTAAAAGAAGAAAATAGAAAACAAAATATAATATTTGCTTTATGTGCATACATTGTATCTACATGTGATCAGTGTACAATGACATGTAAATTTGATAAAATGATGTGATGCTGACTGCTTTTATTTGTGAGCTTTTGCTTTATTTGAACTCTTTTCTCCCACAGATTAATAGAATTAAGCTTGGCATATGGATACAGGGGATACACACAAGACTGTTTTGCAGATTATTTGGAGGTTTATGATGGAAGAAATGCTAGTGCTCCACTTCTTGGTAGATACTGTCGAAGGGGACGTATTATAATAAGGTCCACAAGCAACACCATGCACATTGTCTTCCATACTGATGCCAGAAGTTCAAATCGGGGCTTTAATGGATCATATCTTACGCTTGGTAAGTATTACTGATCTACACTAATTTGATGGCCATGTCTCTTTCAAGGGAAATCAGTTTATGAATTCATTCAACAAAGTGAAATCATTATGAATTAAAAAATTTCCCCAGTGATATCTGTAGGAAAATATGTAAAAGAGAGAAATGTTCCCCTGCAAAAAAGACAGATATGTGAGAGAAAATGATAGTAGGAAGTTGTGGAAGTGACAATGATAAAACAAGAGTAATTATAGTAGTCACATTGGATATAATCAGAAATTACATTGTAGTTAATATGCTAGTATCATGAAAGGATTTAGGCAGTTTTTAAAGCATACAACATGTAAATAAATTATTTCTTAAACTAACACAGCTGCTTTATTGAAATTCCATGTGATTCATGGCATATCACAAGTGATTGTCCTGTTCTTATTACACAGTTGTAAGTATTATTTTATACTGTCCAGAAAGGATTTTTATCCTAATTATTATTTATTCCATAACGAAAGAGATCAGAAAGTGTTTTTTCTTGTCTTCTTTTATTGCTCTGTCACCATAGATAAAGAATTCAGTACTATTATTTTCTGACATATTTCATAATCAATTTATTTTAACTCTCCCAGCCCTTGTTTATACTGCCATTTTGATAAAGATTACCATTTTTGTAAATTTTTGTATCATTTCCTTTCATTAAGGGGGGGGGGGGGGGGTCCTGGGAGTCATTTTTGAAACCGCTGAGGGGAGATGGTTTTACTCATTACCATTGAATTCGGCATGGTCAAATTAGAGGAGGACAATCGAAAAAAAATCGAAATCACTCATAGTTGCCATGGCAACAGCCTCCATCTTGGATTTCGCTACTCGATATTGCGTAACTTTAAATTCGATAGGCTCTGACCTTTTCCACCCTATGTGCTTGTAATTTTGTGTACATATTTTATCATTCCATATCTAAATTTTGTCGGAACAGATTTTTGATAAAATACTTAGGGGTTTTTTTTTCTATAATTTTTAAAATTTGGTATGTGAAAAGGTCACAGATTTTTCGAAAATTTGACCCCAAAATCTCAAATTTCTCAAAAA
>JBCEWB010238245.1:0-23612 GCA_039654565.1 Peronia peronii
TATCTATCTATCTATCTATCTATCTATCTATCTATCTATCTATCTATCTATCTATCTATCTATGTATCTGTCTGTCTGTCTGTCTGTCTATCTGTTTGTCTGTCTATCGATCCATCCACCCATCCATCCATCCATCCATCCATCCATCCATCCATCCATCCATCCAACCATCCATCCATCTATCTGCCTGTTTATCTGATCGTCACCCTGACCGTCCGTCGGCTCCTTCTGTCTCATTGTCTGTCTATCTGTGTTTATTATCTCTCTCTGTTTCCTCTCTCTCTCTGTTTATAATATATCTCTATATCTCTGTCTATTTTGTGTCTGTCTTCCTCTGATTCCATCTATGTACATATCTATTCACAGTACATAGTGCGGTGTCCACAAGCTAGATCCGACCGCCCATGTCGTTTTCTGTCAGTGTAAACTATTAAAGTTTTCCTTATCTCTTTCTATTTACCCCCCGACCTGCTGCATTTATTTGGGACCCACTTTCCTATTCTCATTCTCACAAAAAAAAAAAAAAACAATGAAAAAAATCCTTTTTGATGGTTTTACGAGGCTTGGCTGAAACGTTCTCCTTTAGAAGAAAGCCATTAACTTAACAGTTTTAGCTCAGCGTTTTTTTTTTTTAAACTGCATCTGCTTTTCTTTTGTCATTTGTGCCTCACGCGTGTTTATGCGTGTGTGTCTCTCTATGTGTATATGTCGTGTGTGTAGTGAACTTTTCCCCTCCACTTTTTGCTTACATTAAAATCACATTAAATGTGATCACAGTTTTCATGGTTACCTGAGTGTTACTGACTTTGTTAGATACGTCAATGCGGTTTACGTATTATGGGAAAACGTTAAGAAAAAACTGACAAACAATCGAAGCAAGATAATCAGTGTAGTGCATACGAATTGTGAAGTTTCTCAATTCTGAAAGGTATCAAACGCTGCAGTAGTATAGCGAAGTCCAGAAAAATCGACACTGGACAAAGTTTTAATAAGTAGATTCTAAAATGTTTAAAGAGAGATTTCGCCTTCAGCCGGAAAAAATCTTATCATACTGCTGGAAATTTAGCAGTCATGCAGCACATCTTGAGTTAAGAGTTTGTTTAAGATTGCAACAGCTTCATCTTGTCACCAATGTCCCTTAAAATGTGCAGCATTAGGTAATAGGATCATTTTCCCGAGAAGACGGAAAATGAAGCAAGGAGAAGAGTGAATGTACCATTCCTGGTTTTAGTTCATAAGTGGTGTTTACGGTGGATATATATCACCTTGTTTTTTTTTTCTTTGTCTGTGTGAATATTTTATTTTGAAATCAAGTTTGAAAGAAACCCTGGAAAACAGCACCCATCATGATTTGTCAGTAATAACAGGGACATTGATAACAGAACAAACTAAAAGAACATAATTACGTACCAAGCCTCTCTAGATCAAACCACCGGAACGTGGAAAAAGGAGCGAGGGGGCAATAATAACCTTATTTCGACAGTCTCTAGAATCGGACCACAGCTCTCTCCCACATCCTTCTTCCTCTCGCCCAATTCTGTACATACACATTCACTTATCCTCAGAGTTCGGCGATTAATATAAATGAGCATGGTGGAACGGCCATTAGGACTTTAACCAGCGAAAACCTGGACATTTAACTGGACCCCGATTTATCGAATGGTCACTTCTAATCGATGGACACACATGCTTAGCGATCCACAAATTCAAGTAGGCTCCCCTGAGCAAGAGGGGAAACAGGTAATGCAAGACGTACTGGATTAGAAGCCACCAATAATTAATGGGTAACTTTGCTCGTTGTCTTCAGTAATGGTCGGTTATTGGTCAATACCAAGACCCTCACTGCTAGTCCTTACCCCCCCCCCCCCCATCCCCCCCCCCGGGGAACTGCCAGATTATGGCTCCTGCGGCCTTTTTCTTCTGGACCAGAGAAAACCCTCATAGAGCAGAACCATTATGTTTCTTGCAAAGGTTATTTTGCTCTCCCTCTACAGAAAGTTGATCAAGATTTGAATTTTTTCGTGATGGCGCTGCGGCTAAAAGTCTGCAAAGACACGACACATACTAATAGGAGGACAAGCAATAGAAGAAAAATAAATCAACTAATCTTGGCATGCGAATTAAAAGTGGGTCATTTAAAATTTGGAGCGTTCAAAAGCAGTCATGTATCCTTGACTCAGATAACTTTTAAATATTTCATTAATTCTTAACAAGCAACAGGCCAGTCATTGTCTGAAAGAGCCAGCCAACAGGTATGCAAATTAATAAACAGCAATCAAGCAATAACTATTATATTAATCAACAATTAAAGTAACAATTTGCACACTGTGCGTAAATGAGCCAATCTTTGTCCACATTTACATATAATTTACTCAGATATTTCCTACTTCTTAGAAAAACGCTTCTCTATGACAATTTCAGAAAACAGTTTTCTCTTACGAAAGAGCCAATTCTCTCACATGCATTAGTGCGCACCAGCACATATGCACGCACGCACACACGAACACACACACATCCAAACATCTGTCAGCAGGAAGAAGACTATGATGAACATAAAACAAAATGAAACGGACATATTTATGGATGATTCTTCCATGTTGTGGAAAATGAAATAACCTCTGTGGTTTTATCGACAGCGCCACGACAGAGGCTATGGGGGCAGGGTCGATTTCATTCCCCTGGCTAGGGACGGCCCAGTTTTCTCCACCACTGTCGGGTCACGTAAGGCCATCATCGTGGCGTCCATAGGGTAATGACGTACCTATGCATACTAGGGCCAGTTTGAAAAGATAAATAGCAATCCAATACTAGGGACAAGAGAGTTGCCTGAAGGAGGGAGGACAGTAAAGATTGCCTTTTCATTCCGTTTCCTTGCGCTATTTCAGCTGACATAAAAATAAAAATAAAAACGAACACTGACTGGTACAGAAAAGATCTTCACATCTTACAGCCTCGCTAAGGGAACGAAGGTTACGACATTGTATGCTTAGTATTGATTAGACAGAAATGAAAAACAAATCATGTATTTCTTTTCTAATGAAAGACAGCCGACTTTAAAAGTCTCTCAGTTTTTACAGTAATACATTAATCTTTCAATGCCACAAAAAAGAAATGAAATAATCGTAGGTGAGCACATTCTGTTGATGGAAACGTTCTCATGAATCTTAATAAATTATGAAGATGGCATATTTGTTTATTGTTCTTGTAGTTTCAGCAGCATGAGAAGAATTTTAACTTACTGCATGTTACTTAAATGCTGTCCAGCTTGAACTTAAATAAGAATAGATTTACAGAAAATAAAAAAAAAGTTTTATTCATTGGAAGCAGACAGTTCTCTTTTCGTTCTCCTGTCAAGATATCCATCTAAGCCCTGTTAAAAGTTATGTCCTAAAAGACCGCTTCTCTCCTACTTTCGTAGTTGGAGACGGTTTCTGCGAGCAGTTCCTTGCCTCTCGCTCGTAAGTATTTTCGCTTTGGCTTTGCTTTATTATTCTATGAGAGTTCACATTCTCACAAAGACACAGGGCACAATTTTGCCGTTTTTAGCTCATTATTTTTTTACAGTAAAGGTTTTTCTATTTAAAAAAAAAAACGATTTTTTTTGTCCTAGCAAGGCAAGGATGAAAATAGAAAGTACAGCTAGGAGGTGCACTTTCCGTTGTAGCTTTTAGTTGATATGTCACGGATGGTTTGTCTTTCTTGAAAAGCGTTTTCGAAAGTCTCCGCTCCTCCCTGCCCCTCTCCCTTACCGACCCCTTTTCCATCTTCCTGTTATCTGGCCCTGGATGGTAAAGCAGACAAGTTCAAGTCCGTAATTATATTTAGGTTACATTTCCATTGTGCGAACGTTTTTGGCATTATGCGAAGTTCATATGCGGCTTTCGCTTGAAATCTGCGAGGTCCATTCGTCAAGTTGAGGAGAAAAACTCTGGACGAAAAAAAAAAAGAAAAGCCACAGGTGGTTGGCACTAGGGAGCTGTGAGCAGAGGTGAAACACACGAAATGTTCCACAAGTGTATGGTGAGCTTTAGATGGGTACTTAACCATCTGCTGAAAGAGATTTTTTCTTGCCCCATCTATTATTGTTGGTGCATATATTTAATGCATCCATTGCAATTTAGTGTTTGACCTCTTCAAAGATAATATTCTGTGTCTGTTATTCTACAACCCTTTATTCATATATAACTAAGTGGAATAGAATCAAGCAATAATCTTTAAAAAGCTGATGATGATTCTGTATGCAAGTGTTAATATAAACTCTGCCAGATGCTATATAACACTTTGTAGTGAAACATCAATAACACTATAAGAAAGTTCAATAATATTTTACAATTCTTGAAATCCTCTCCCACTGTTTTTCCCCGACGTGACTTTTAATCCCCATGTTGGTCCGCCCCTGTGATGATTCATGGTTCATCAATCACAGACAAAGGTGTCTGTCTCTGTGTCTGCGTCAGTGTATGAGTAATCGCTCAGTCAGCAGCTTCCTCATTGCCATTTGCCTCCTTGGAACGAAATACAGTATCTCCATTTGGAAAGCCGTTAAATGCTACATTCATCATGCCATTATTTGTATCTCAACTTAATTTTTTTTAAAATCCAGAATTCCTAAAATTATCACATCTTTTGCTATTTTCCTTCAATACTTAAACAAAACTGTAGAAATTTTCTTACTTTTAAAAAGTAAGAAAAAACTTTCTTACTTTTACCGCGATTGATCTACTAATGTCCTGTCGTTTTCGCCTCTCCCAAGCACACTAGACGTCTCAAGACCCAGGAAAAGAGCCATTGGGACAATACAAGAAGACTTGTTTGTTGATTTTTCTCACCCGTCTTGGAAATTTGTGCCTTTAAGTCCACAATTCAACCGTTTTATATCAGATTTTCGGTTAGATATCGCTTAAGGTGCATTTTTATGTTATATCTCTGTCGCGTGCACCTGAAAGACAGCCTGTATATAAATAGCGATAAAGAACATTGCCAAGAGGAGCTGCTGAGAAACAAGACAAGGAAAACAAACATAGCATTATATTTTCATTAGACACACAGCAATTCATGTTGCCCTGTGAGCGATGGAACCTCCGGCTGGGTCACACCTCAGCTGTTGGCGGCTGCCACGCTTGACTTACTTATTGTTTCTTCTTGTTTTCATAAATGTTGGAATATCTTGAAAGAGGCAATATTTGAAAAACGGAGATAAGAACTGAGAATCTAGACTTGTCATCTGTATGCTGCCCACGCTCATATTTTAGCTCCTTAAGATTTTCACTGCTGGCTATCCAGCCAGATTTTATATCACGGACTGCCCTTAATGGTTGTTCGAAGAACACTGGTAACATCTGAGAATAATGTCTCTTATGACTCTAAACAACAATAACAACAACAAAATCTCGATTCCCGATGGTTGGCTCTTGATTTATATCCATGCAGTCATCATAAACTCACGCACTAAGCTCTGCCTTTCCTCCTAGCCTACAGTTTGATCCCACTTTTGAGGACACTATCCATTTAATTTGAAATTGGGACCACAATCCATTTTCAGTTGGTTTATGTTGCCAAAAGCCTATTCAATCAGAAGATATATGGGCCTTGGGAACATTCATGGGATATTGCTAAAAAAAAAAAAAAAAAGCCCAAGGCCATAGCATAGGCCAGTTTAGATTCAGCCATGGCATTTCCCAGCAATGGAAAGGGGCATTTTTAAAAAAATGCTGATATCCGGTGGGATTGAACACTTACGACAACATTCCCTCGGCCCCGAATGCATAATAGTGGATATTTTCTTTTTTGGCTTGAGGATAATAGCATTAAACTTTCCGCCACTCCTGCAACACTATAGCGAAGGGACGGGCCGATGATATGCAGGCTTTTGCCGACTGCTTTGTCTCTGTCAAGGGCAACAACTAGTGGAAGAGGAAGCGGATTACCGATTTCCGGGCCTCGATGCCTGTAAGTTGTCTGCCCGTGTGCCTGCCACCGCGCCAAGTGTTGATACCGGCTATAAAGCTGTCACTGAGGTGCTGGGGCAGAAGTGGTGTGGCAACGTGTAATGCTGTGTGTTGATTTGGAGTCTGCGCAACTCGTCGTCATTGTACGATTTGGCGCATATTTTGGCTGATACCTACTTTAACAAACAAATACGTACATACACACTGTTCAGTTAGCTACAGTGTGCAAAAGAAAGATTTGCCTTAACCTGTTCTTTCCATATCCAGCTATACTGATAAAAATGTGCCAAAAAGATACGCGGGTAGTCCGAGATGACGATTTTAATATTAAGCTTACTCAGTGACATAAATGCATTATTTTGATGACTTTGTGAGAGTTTTTTTTTTCAACATTTTCTTATGTAGATCATTTAAAAAAGAATCTTAACAAGCCATCTATTAACAGGACATGCACTTAACAGTAACTTTTTTTTACTTCAGAATCTCAGTTAAAAATTATCAAGACACAAATTTATACTTCTTCGAACTTATATATCTATACTGAGTATAGACATATATTTACGAAATAAAAATAAACACACAAGCATAGTTACTTATACACACTCGTATCCATAATGGGCCTCTAAAAGGTCTCAAAGACAACTTCAGTGACATGCGTTAAGATCCCAGAGAACAGCAAATGTAAGAACTAGTCGTGCAGTCTCATAAATTGTCTCTGCCCATGCTTTCATCCCTTCATAGTCTGACTATACTATAACTGCTAGAATGTCAAGAAAATATTGTATCTGATAGAACGTTGAGAAATCATTAGTGTGTTGAATAGAGTAGTGAGAAATTATTGTATTCTAGGGTCTGTTAAGAAATCATTTTTGTGTTCAACGAAATGTTTACGAACTAATTTGCTGTACTCTAAAGAATGTAAAGAAACCATTAATGCACCGATGGAATGTTGAAAAACAAACAAACAAACAAAAAAGTATTATGTCTTGTGGAACGTTAAAATACCAATATACATAGTTAGCGGTGGAATGTAGTAGAATGGTGAGAAATCATCATTCAGTAGAATATTAGGAAATTATTATATCCGATAATACGTCAACGCATTACTGTATTTTTTGTAGTGTTGAAAAATCAATGTCGTATCGGACAAAATGTTGTAAAACTATTACATTTCATCCCAAAAAATGTAACGAACTCATTTACTGTATTCGATAGAATGTTTAAGGAAACATTGCTGCGTCAATAGAATGTTATGAAATCATTTGATATCTGGCAGAAGTTTAGAAACAAGTGGAATGTAATGAAACCATTCTTGTATTCGGCAGAATGGCCAGATACTATTGCTGTGTCTCATGAAATGTCGGGAAACAAATGCTGTATCCGGTGGAAAGCTGAGAAAACAGTTTTTAAACTGTCAGCTCTGTCTAGTGCCATTTTGAGTCTACAGAACCACAGAAACGCTGCAATCATGTGGATGTACTCTGCACGATAGTCAACGTTCACTTATTTTTAACCCTGTGGGTATCAAAAATACTGCTGCGAGAAAGATAAACATGGTAAAACTTGTGCGAATTTGGAAAAACGTACGTTTCAGGCTAAACTGCGATGTACGAAGACACTCCTCATATTAAAGTAAAAATTATTTAAAAGCTACAAAACTTGTTTATACAAAATATGCAGATCCATTGTTGGAAAGGATCGGAATTTTAACGATACGTATAGACTAACCCAGATAGACAAAAGCGTCGAAGATCTGGCAGTGAATGGATTAAGACTATCGATCACTGAAATGAAAGTAAATGGCATGCCGATCCTGTAATGTCAACATCGTCCTGGTGCCCTAGCTGTAAAATCAAATCTCAGTACAATACTCCATACTCGCACAGTACTATTCAGAGTGCTTATCAATGAATTTACAGACAAAAAAAGACAATAAAAAAATCATGATTTTAGGCGCCATTATAAAGTGGAGTAAACAACGAATAAGTGAGACCTACTAGCTTTTGGGAACTCTTCTTTACACGTATCTTTGACCTTTACTCACCCATGCACTTTTCTACAATGCCATGCCGTGCTCTGGTTTCTGTCACCCTGGAATACGACAGGCATACTCACTCACGCTTCAGTTTACCGTGCCATTGAACCACGGGTCATCGTTACAAAAACTTTTTGAGTACAACAATGTTGTGTTATTGTTCATGATTGGTTTTGCTCCAGTTCTGACTGACCTGCTGCCATGACTAGATGCATCGCTTGCGAGAGGACTGCGAACAGGAACAGAGACTGTGGAAATCAGGGGTAGGGATGGGACGGAAAGGAAACAAATTAAAATTTATGTTTAAAAACAACAATAAGAAGAAGCTGGAGGAAGAGGAGGAGAAGAAGAAGAAGAAGAAGAAAAAGAAGAAGAAGAAGAAGAAGAACAACAACAACAACAACAACGACAACAACAACAACTACAACAAATCAAAAACAAAAACAAAAAAACTAAAGTTGTTTCTTTTATCGTTTATCGACTTTTTCGACAGTTTTTCTTTCTTTAGAATAACATGACACAGTCGACAAGTTTTTACACGTGCTTAACGGTGGTGTAAATAAGGTCAGCAAAAGGAGCGTTTCTGTATGCTCAGATTAGTGACCACTTAGATTTGAAAGAACAGCAGTCACAGGGGATCATTCATCTTGAATAGACTGAGGAAAGTAGCAAAAAGGACAATCTGTCCCCGGTGAGCATAATATTATTTTGAAGTGCTTTGGAAAAATACTAGATAGGACGGTGAGTAAGTTGTCAAAAGGAACTGAACTTTCGACAGAGTTTCCTCAAAGTTTTATTAATAAATCCTTTAAAATTCTGAAATACCTCTGTTGAACTCAAGTAAAATGCATAAAAGGTATATATTTCAGCTTTCAATGATCATACATTTAATTCAAATAGAACATTTTTACCATGCGGTTGATTTCCCCAGAATTCAACTTAAGTCATATACGAAAGGGTGACATCAACGACGTTTCTGGAAATGTAGAGAAAAAGATGATAAACAGCAAGGATTCCTGAGCGCAGGAGCAAGAAGAACACCATCTTCGTGTCTGAAAATAAAAAGACACACCGAACGTGCATAAATATATACTGGCAATGAGATCTACTGAACATGCCGATTAAAGCAACAGTTAACTCAAGACTTACTGTGCATACCCAAAAGATAGATACTGAGCATAATGAGGAGGGTTACGTGGCACTAGCAGCTGAGACGAGGCTCATGAACACACAGATAAGACTGTGGTAATATTAACAGCGGATAACAATTACCGGTAATTTATGTTGAAGTGTTAATGAGAACATATTATAATAAGTCAGTGGTTAGCTATTGCGGAAAGGCTGGCTGTTCCGATTAATGAGAAAGATTTTCAGAAAGAAGTGTAGTAACGACCGTAAACATAGTTCATTGTTCGTACAGACGGACATGGAATAGATCTACAGACCACGGCCGCTGTTCTGTTCCATTCTCCTGGTGATGCACTTAGTTCACACTCGGCTGACCATCGCTCCCGGTAGCGTTAGATCATAAATCAAGGCCTAACAGGCCGTTCCCGCTGACCAGGGCTTGTCTGTGCGACTCTGTGAAACGACTGTAATTTTCCCTAAATTTATAGTCTTGCATCAAGTTTATCTTTACTATAAATCCAGGAGTATTACATATCAAACAAAAACGCTGGTTCTCCTCTACAACCCGCATTGTGAGCTTTGCTTCTGTCTATGTTTGTAAGCGTTCTCTCATGTCCTACACTACATATACTTAAAACCCGGGAATGATTCAAATTTTAGATTTTAAAAAATTTGTATAAAATACCAGGAACATGGAATCCTATTCTTCTTTCCAGTCTGAAGTCACGAATTAATGTACAGTGCTCCCGTGTCAACATTTTTCCATTTGGCTTATTCACATGAGTGATTTGCTACAGGTGACTTGCATTGTTAAGATTTTTTTTTTTCGCCAGGGACTTTATTTCATCGGTCTTTTTATGTCCCGCTTTCTAAGACGATCAGATGCCATCCTGTGGAGCCTGTCTGTTCACACTATGCTTATTGCAGTACAGATCAGCCGTGTCAGCCTGATGTCGGAATAAGTTGAGAACTCGACAACGAGTTATTCTGCTAGACGGGTCATTTTTGGAGACATGTCGAATTTTTCCTCTTCCAGTCTTGTCGTCAGTTTTCCATTTGTGTACACGCACGAATAACAAAATTAGCAAGTGCACGGAAGGAATTAAGGGTCTCATAGCTTAAACTTTATACACTTTTCATAATACAATATCCCTGTCTCCTCCTGCTTCTCTTACGGGAACTCCTACTTGTATGACAAGAAACTTATATAGGTTTATTTCATCGAGATCTTTTACCTGCATCCATGATACCTGTCTATATTCACATGCACTGTCTGTCTTATTTATCTACAAATTAACCGCATGTTTTCAGTCAGTGCTAGACATAACATAATCTATATAGATTCTATCCGCCTCACAGATTAGACATATGGGAGAAAGTATATCTGTACCTGCTTATACTTTTTCTGTTTATATTCGAATGTTGCTTTGGAGTATCATTAGGTTTAAAAAGGGTTAATATCGGATAATAAGAACATAAGACACAAAGTAGAAAATAGACAGAGAACAAGAATAAGAGAGTGAGGTGGTGGTGATGAGCTAAAGAAAAGACGATGAAAGTGTTGAAAGGAAATCAAAAAGGAGGAGAAAACAAAACAAACAAAAAGACAAATGACGACAGAGATGTGCAAAACATGAGAGAAATGGATCAAGGGAATACAGAAAATAGATAGCTTGTGTTGTATGTAGGCAAATCAGTCAGTTTGTCTTATTTCAATTCGATCCACGTCAATCATGAATAATTCAAAGATCGAGCAATGAATGCATGGGCAAGTGCACAAGAAGTCAAAATGATTGTTAGTGTTCAGAAGACATTTTTTTAATATACATATTCTATCCATTAACATGCATTTCTGGCTGTCTGTTAGACTATCTGCCTCTTTGCCCATCATCCCAACTGTCTGCCTATCTCTACTCCCCTTTGTCAGCCAGTCTGTCTGTTTGTCTTCCTGTTTATCTGCCATTCCTGTTGTCTTGTGTTTATTAATATTTCGCCGTTGTAACTATCCTTCTGTCTCCTTGTGTCTGCCTGTCTCCTTGTGTCTGCTTATCTGCCTCTTGCATTCACTTCTCCTCACCTCCTTTTTTTGGGGTCGTTGTAGTCGTTATTTTGTACGTGGAAATCTATCTCTAACTTCCTCCCTCCCCTACACCATTAAAAAATCTGTTTAAAACAAATAAAACGACCAGCGAGGGCACTCGGCAGTTTCAACAATCGAACACTCCAGTAACGCCTAGAGTGAAGAAGAAAGACAACGGGAGGGAAGACCGCTACTGCTACCGGCATGCGATTGCGATGCGCGGGACGGAGTCTGGGTGAGTGAGCTAAGGCAGGAGATGAGCCAGGCCCGGCTAGGGGAAAAGAACGACGGGTGAGTACCACGGGCTAAATGGTGCTACCGTGAGGCGAGCGAGGTAGCGGGGTGAGGCGTGAGACAGCGAATCTCGCCTCTTCAGTGAGTATCCTGCTGCACGCTTTAGGTACAGTACCAGTGAACAATGATATTTTGTGAGTCATATCTGACTGTGTCGTTTGTGCAGGCTTATATCATGTGACAGACCCGGAAGTTTTTATTAATGAGTGAATTTAACATCTAGATTAAATAAACTAAACTAAAAACAAAAACAACATAAATATAAATCTATAGAACTCTTTATAAAGAAACACTGGGTCTTTCAATAAGAATAAAATGAATATGCAAACCGTAATAATAGTATAAGACTTAAAAGACCAATTAATTAGACAAAAATCTCGATTTAGCATATGGGTCTATATATAAGAATCTAATAATAACCAACAACATTAGAATAATAAAACAACAATAATGTTAATAATATAAAAGCAACAGAAACAATAACAAAATGTTAAATAGAACATAACGCTTCTTATATCTGCTTAAACAACAACAAAAAACTTTGTTGATTTTTAGTTCTGCGCGAGTTTTAAAGTTCTGCCTACTGTCGGTGACTTGAAAAGGACATTTCCATTTTCAGACTTGAGTGGATAAGTAAGTGACATTTTGTATCAGTTCTGTGTGTGGCGCGTAATGCAGCTAGTGTGTTTTTCTTTTTTCTTCATTTTTTTCCCTTTTAGTTAAGACTAGTTAAGTAATGCCACGTGCGTGAGATTTATCACGCGTGAGTGAGAAATCTTTTTTTCAATGAAATATTCTATTGTATTCAAAGTGATCTGACTCTGGGAATCAACGGGTTTGGTTTCTGAAATAGACCAACCTCTCAACGATCTGTCGGATAGAGTTATTATTCTTTTCTAAAATGTGTTAAGAGGATTAAAAAAGCAATCTTAATATTTTTATTGAATATCACTTCTGTTACAGCGCTAGGACAAAATTATTAATAAAGAATATTGAACATTTCTTTCATTCACGAAGGACGATAATAAGTTGCAGAGTACAATGAGGGTACTTCGATATTGAAGTTTACTTTTACTTTATTACTTTGTAACACTTTTTTTTCTGAGTTATAATGTGCGAGGCGAGGTGAGGATGAATCAGTTCTTCAACAGGGAAGCAATGTGTAAAATATATTTCTGTGGTAATTTTTCCAGTATAAAATGAGAACTTCTGAACGATAAAATCAGCTGAAAAATGTTTCGACAGTTCCTTAGCGTATCCCCTAAGAATTTGAACTTGTAAAAAACACTCAGGTAGAAAAGTCAGTCGCAGTTAAGAGTCTTTTTTTGCTCAGGTTTCACTCAATTAATTAAATGATGCACTCACTTACACTTCCCTGGGGTCAACAACAGAGTTTTTAAATGGGAACTACAATTAAGATAACAATGCTTTCTTCTGTTTGGCTAACTTTCGTCACTTTCAAGTGAGGAGAAAGTAATTCAAGACTTCGTAAAGTACCCACTGCAAATAATAATAATTTTAATAAAATCAAATAACAACAGCAACAACTATAACAATAAACGATAGTACTCCTTGTATCTCCCTATTACTTCCAATGTTAGGATAAGTACAGGATAGCATTATTGTCACATAATTTTGCTAGATGTTTCCTTTTAAGATGAAGGCACAGAACCAATTTTGTGCGAGGTTTTTGTATCTTCCAGTCGTAAGTTGTATTTTTGACAAGCCGGTGTACAGTGCTACGCTTTTAAATATGATCTGTAAAGTATAGAAAAAAATAACAGAAGCATATCTCGCATACGGTTTATGGCACGAACTTACAAAATTAGCCTCCAACATAGGATATGGCTTAGCTCACCACAGAGACATACGGAATGCGACTGACAGTGCAGAGCAACATTGTAGGACATTGCGTAATACTCTTGCTTTGCCGAGTTTGTACAGGGTTTTGACAGGAGTGACACTTGTCATTTAAATATCAGGGGAGTTGACGTTGATCTCTATAAATAGCATATCATTGTGTCTACTTTTGTTGGGTTTAGACCTGTGTTCACTGACGTGTACATTATATTGATGTGTTAAGTTCTGACCGTTTTTGGTGAAAGAATTCTTAAGACTGTTTCACTGTTTCCTGTACTTATATACGGACAGCATTGATGGATATTTACCCTGTCGCTTGATGATCTGCTTTCTTTGGAACTGATATTTCGATGAATGAAGACATAAAGGTGAGTTTATATATTTGTATTGTTTTGATTTCGCTTGAAACATTTGTCTGCGTTATTTTAGTACTATGTCAAATGTGAGTTCACTATTATATTAATTTTATAGTAATGTAAAATGTCAGTCCAACGTTGTAAGGTATTATTATTATAATTATGTAAAACATTAGCTCTTTATTATTATATTAGAATTGTATACAACGTAAGAGTTCTGCCATGTCATTGTTATGTTCATCTTTTCCCCAATCCTTTTCCTCCTCTTCATTCTCCTTCTCTTTTCTTACGTTATATGTCTCTTTACCATGTCTTTCTCTCGCGCCATCGCTCTCTGTGCGTTCTGCCTCCTTCTCTAGCCTTGAGTGTGGCTGTCTGTCGGTTCGTTTGTCTGCCTGTCTCTTATTTTTCTAACTCTGTCTGCTTCTCTCTTTTCCTCACTCACAAACAACTCTATCATATAGGATGATAGAAATGGATATTTTACCTTACTTTTATACTACAGGAGATTAGAGTCCTTGCCATTTCAGAGCAGGACCCAAAGTTAAAATAGTGTACTCTCTTACTGTATTCCGCACAAGGATTCATGCTGTCTCTCAGAGTGAAAGGAACAAAAAATACAGAACACTCAGCTAGATTGCTTGAACTCCGGAGATCCACAAAACAGGCAGGAACAATTAAATGGAAAAAAAAAGAAAGGAAACATGTATCAAATACGGCAATTCTTGCAACATTAGAAATAACATCGGATGCGGTTAACATAAAATGATAACAAGAGAAATAGAGGAAAGCTCAAAAGATAACTCTACATTTTTAAAAACTACAATTTAAAGAAAAAAGAAGAGCATCAACAACAAAATGATAACAAAAATAATAATGATTTAAAAAACAACAACAACAACAATCGGTTATTTTTACTGTTGACACGATTTGCATTGAAGTACTCTGTCATGGACGGGTAAATTACTTTCAGATTTTCACGGTGTTTATTTCTTGTTAAAACACAGTAACTCCTCAGAGACACACAAATTAACCAGTAGAGCACCATACCCATTTACTATACGCCACACAGACACATAAATAAACCTTTTCAGCCCAGCGTAAAATATTTATTTATATCTTTAAGAATTGTTGCAAAGACTGATAACTAAAAACCCGTTATGTGTTTCATTTAAAAAATCATGTTTAGCACATAGAATTTAACTGCAGATCACTTTTCACCCAGTGGAAATTAAGCAGTATCACTGGTTCGTTCTAAAAGCTGTACTGTACTCTTACAGAATAATAAAAAAAAAAAATCCGTAATGTATAGTTTTTGTTCAAATAAAACGATTTTTTTTGGGGGGGGAGGGGGGAGGGGGGGGGACATTTTATATCAGTGAATATAATCATTGGTAATTACTTTACAAATGAACAAAGTGCAGTACGGTACATTTACAAGTTAATCATCAACCATCTGAGTGAAGCTTTTATGTCGTTGTTCTTAGATGACAAGGTACAGATAGGACTGAACATACAAATAATCAATTTCTAATTATGCTTGCTATAACAAGAAATAAGAGTAAACAATTTGATATCGAGGAAACTGCTTTGAGTATCGAATGTGTTGTATTAACATGTACGTTACCGGTTGACGCTTTTTATCTACATATGTAGGATTTATTGTTATTATTAAATTAAAATAACAGTGTTAAAGCAATGACGATAAGGCCGGTTATCTGTATCAGCGTGGTTATTTCGTAATCAGGCATTCTTTAGATATAACCCTTTTGTCGTTGATCTTCCGTCTCTTTTGGGTGTACAGGTGAATAATCCTCCCTCCTCCCCCCCCCCCCCCTTCTCCCACCCCATCTGTTTCAAACTTCGATGTTTTATAAATATGGCCTATTTATTATAATCGATAATGATATCGATTCTAAAAATAATAGAAATGCGTCACTATCTTGAGAAGACTGACAGTTTCTCTCATGATTAAACCAACCTGTTGTCTCTTTGTTCTTTAATTTCAAGAGTTGATTATAAAATATATCACATTTTGTAAACTCTGATTTCTCCCAGCAATAACAACAACAAGAGCATCAAACCAATTATATACATACAGACACGTCATCACTGATTTGTCCATAATTAAATGTAATTCTCATTTCAGTCTCAGGAATGAGTTCCTCAGATATTTTTCGGCTCGTCTTGGTCCGGAACAAAATTAAAGCGTTGTTTGCTTTGATATTGTAACAACAGGACTTGTCCTGAGGAAAATCTGGGTCCGCACACACAGGTATCGAGAGACAATAACTAAGTCATGGTCTATCTGTATAGATCATTATTTTGAAAGATCCCCGGATTTATACATCTGACCGATGAGTTAGGATCAGGACTAGCTCTAGCTTTCTATTATGTTCTCATTATGATTTTTTCCTGGAGGAAACCCATCAAGAGTTTTACCTTTGACCTATAGCTCATGATTAGGACTATTTTTAATTGATATTAATTAGAGCTAGGTTTATTTTCGGCAGGCGTCAGTAGGGAAAGCGCAATTTTTTATCTTTGACATGTTTTAGTGTTGGGCTTAGGTTTAGATTAAAAAGTCTCCGTGGACAGATACCATGTCATAAAGTTGACAGTCAGTGCGCATTTCTCCCGAATTATTTTGGCTTCAGTCCACAGTGTTTTTCAATCTTCGTGTGGGCTAGCACAAACTCTCAAGTTGCTTCAAGTGAATAGCTCCTTTTCTCAAATCGCCGAATAATATTTAAGAGGAACGATAAAGTATTGCGTTTGAAATAAAATGATTTTTTATAAATTGACGGTAAAATCTTCCAATCAAACTGAAAATTTCAATCCAAATGCGTCCCGCCCCCCGCCACTTTTAGTCCAGGTGACTAAAACTAACGATACAAGCTCGGACGGATAATACTGGTATTCTATAGTTGACTAGTATTATCTAACGCAAAATATCAACCACATCATATTGAAAGCGATATTGAAAGAGAACCCTTTAACCTTTGTGCACTGGATACAAACGAAATTGAGGATTGATCTGATGAAATATATGACATGCATACAATCTGAATTGCTTTTAACTGTTCTCTGTCTAGGTCCCAATAGTTTCACAATTTTCTGCTTATTTTATTTTGAGAATCAAGGTGTGTCTGGCTTGAAGAAAAACTTGTGAATTACAGCAAATGTTGAAGTTAGGCATCCTTGGTGCCATTGGAACTGTTTTGTCGTTGATACTGCAGACGATAGAAACAAAGAATCTGAAGTGCTTTCCTCAAGGTTAATGCTCATATCTGGTGTTCGATGGATTCGATAGATTTTCGAACGCATCTTGAAAATTAAGTTACTAAGTTTCGCCTAGAGAGAGCGAATGAAATACTAAAAATTGGTCAGATATAATAATGTCATGTGCACCGCAAATGTCATTTTAAATACGTCTTTGACATTTGCGCTTCTGATCGGCACCTCTGACTATTACATTGTTAAGTTGTCGTGATGTAATGAGAGGATAACTGGCCTAAGATGAAACCCCAGTCATGCTGAGTGAACCTAAGTCTAGGATAGCCTTTGCCGTTATCATCTTTTGAGGAAATAGATGTAATCTGATGTAGTCTGAACCAATTCATTGGCAGAAAAGTAACGAGCTGTTAAACAAATGACTGCATTTTCCAGTACCCCGCTGAGGCATTACAATGTATAATAGGTGGTAATTTAACAAGGTTATCGACCTGAGAGCACATATTCGTCTTGATGCATTACGAGGCCAGCTTCTCGAGTCAAATGTAACACGATCGATTCCTATTCAGAGAGTGTTGTAAAGTACCATGACTTGGGAATTCCACCTTATGCAACGGTCATTTTAGTTTAGCTATCCATGAGATCAAAATCAAGATCATTGCATTTCGTTTACAGTGTTATTATGTTCCAATTCATGAATGTCAGCTGTAAGTTTTTAGAAGTTTTGCCGCCAAGCCCTTCTAATTAACATTGTGAGATGCAGCGTTAGTAATTTTTCTGCCGGTGTGATATAAATGTTTCAGGGTAATAACAGCTGACAGCCACGTATGCCACCTGTGCTCAATCAGATAATATTAACTTTATCTCTGCTCTGTTCACTCCTCGGAACTCAAACAAACAACTCTATGACTTTATACTTCATGATTCATACAGTCAAATTCCTACATTTTAGCTAACATATTCTTACATCTCCTACTTCATCATATTGTCCTTGAAAAAAAATATTGAGACGACCGAATTAATTGTGAAATTAAAAACATTTGATAAACTATCTACGATCCAATGTTGCAAATGTGATCCACCTTAATAAGAGTGAACATAATAACTGAACTTTTTAGTAGTTTTTGTAAAGAGATACTGTAAATTGTAGAGAGTTATTGATAACCAAATTCTGTCCAAATAACAGTCTCAATACAAGGGCCGTCATGATATTGAACTCAACAGTTTTTCCAAGTAATGCTGTCTCATTCTTTTAAATCTGCCCTGGGTCTTTGAGAGCTAAAGGTCCTTTTCATAAACTCTGGTCAAATAACTGCAACCTTTAGAAAGTGGCCAAACAGGTCTTAGTCTTAGTAATAACAGAGACAGAGAGGGTTTCAACAACCGACACGATTTCACTGGTTTAGACTCTAATGAGAGAGTAGAATGACTGTACCGGGAGATTGCACCTAAATCTTAAAAATATTAAGAGACCGATCTGATTCGTTACAGTTTGTATTTGAATTACCTTCCAAAAAAAAAACACACAATGTGATAAGGCTGTGTGATTTTTAAACTTAACGCTTATTTCCGGATCATGAATAAATTAATATCACTGGACAAAAACAACCAAGAAAACCCACTACCTGACATGCCAGCAGTTATTTCTAATAATACATCTAGGGTTAAAGGGTAAACATGTTAAAATTTGCCATTAGTGAACATGGACCGAAACCAGGCCATACAGTCTCAGCAATGGATGCCAGGTCAGCTGCAAATCTTTAACCTTTGAAATATTATTGAGAACCTTTGGAATGCCATGACTTGTGTGATGACATTGAATTTCATGTTGAAAGAATGGCAAATTATGGTTAAAGATGATATAATACCATGTTATCATACCAGATCTATGTATTTTTGGAAAAGAATTACAGTGCAAAGTGTGTTGAGAAAGTTTTTAATCACATTCTCTCCCTGACGCCTATAAGACTAAATCCTTTCACCATTCAGTTTTAATATTGTTGTCAGAAGTATGTCGGGTCACTTCGGACACACTATACGGTAAAATACCACCGTAGTAGATCTATTCAATACCGTCACCTTATACCTCCAATGTCTATCGCAGAATCAAACATGGATAAAATTGCATGAGGTCCTTTGACCTGTGGTCTAGCATTTCAGAATCAATGAGTGCCCCAGGTATCACAGGGTCGTGTAGTCTTATTTGTGGTGTTTTTTTTTTATTTTTTTTATGATAAGCAGCTACTACAACCAAAACAACATCATAGAAAGGTGAGAACTTTTTTTTTTTAATTACGTATGTACTCTAGTACATCCCGATTTGAGAAAATCTCAGTAATTAAAGGTTGTTGTAAACTCACATCTAACGTCAGTACCTCGGGAAAATCACTACTTCCCTGTTCATCTTGTGATTTCACGGCGGCAACAAAATCCTAAGCTCACAACGAGTGGCAATCTATAATCCTTTGATCTTTTCTTCAGCCGGTTTTCTCCACTCCCTGCATTCTGGTTAATATGAATTTCATTGATGTTTAGTTCTTGTTCGTTCTCTTCTTAGATATTTCTCTTATTGTCTATTCCCTACATCCCTCCCCATCCTCCCTCCTTTCCTCTCATTTCCTATTTTTTCCCACCTCCTATTTTCCCTGCACCCATTTTTAAACGCGCTTTCTTTCTTTTGCCTTGCTTTTTTCTTTCTTTCTTTTTGATTATTTGTTCCATACCATCTTTCTTTCTTTCTCTCTCTTTTTTCTTGTCCTTTGTTGGTTTTTTTCTTTCTCACTTTTTTTTCCTCATCCCTTTCATTGTCTTAGTTATTATGTGTCATCTTTTCTTTCTGTCACCTTTTGATCCACCCCTACTACTACTACTAGATTTTCCATCCCGTAGATAGTTAGTTGTCCATTTATCTAATAAAGTCAATGGCTCCTGTTTTTTTTTAACCACCCAATTTGTCAATACATTCAACTGTTGAATGAGATCGTGTGAAAAGAAATATTTATAACGTTGCGAGTGCAAAGAACCGAGGTTGTAATTCATCTATTACAGACGACTTACGTTTTCTTTCTTTCTTTCTTTCTTTCTTTCTTTCTTTCTTTCCTCTTTTTTTTTTTGAAACATGAGCAGTAGAAACAATCAAGCAGTAACTTTCTCTTACCATAAAAATGGTCTCTGATGTAATTCAAAGTAAATCATTATAGTTGTGTTGATGGTTATCAGTGAGCGAATTTTGTAATATAAGCTTATGACATTACCACTATCAACAATGGTCACCACTGATCGATGGTATATTTATATAACATCTTTATTTTTCTGTTCTCCTCATGTTAATTCTAACTGTGTACGGTTACAGTTTATATACGCCTTTCAACCCTCCTCCGGGATGGTTATCTCGGTTAACTGGTAATGGACAGAAATTATTACTTGAAGTAAGTTATAATTTTTCCTACTCCATCTTTAGGTTTACCATACCCTACACTGGGCATTGTCAATCAATTTTCCACAACATGTTTCCGTTGGTCTTATTCTATTCTTTGTGTGTGTGTGTATGTGTGTGTGTGTTTCACTTAGAATGCTGAAGGAAACTTTAAAATCATGAGATGCTTCACGCCAGAATAGTAGTCAGTCCATTTAAAATTGTTTTGCATGACTGGGTGCAGCACGTTTGTAATACATGTACCATCTTTTTGTAGTTGGAGCAAAACGACCATTCCCAGCTGCCACTTCTATAGTTGTGATGTGTGCAGTGTACCACAACAACAGCAAGTGAAATACATGAGCCATAAGACCACAAGAGATATAGTTGCAATTTCATGGTTTATCAGTCGTGAAGAAAGACAATAATTATATTACACAAGCGGTCACTGCTATTTCCTCCCATCCCAAATGGAACTTTCTATTACGTTATTCTTCCCTCTCCCTCCCCGTTTCCAACCTCATTCTGCCTCCTCTCTATTTTACTAACATAAAATGAAAGCGCATGCAAAAACAGACCAGCGGACAATAAAAGGGTTTTTTTCCTATTGTTTAATTCTGTGGCCACTACTACCGTAACAGCTCCAACAACACCTGCTTCTGATATCTTCTACTTCAACATTTACCATCACGATTATTCTAGCAAGTACTCGTACTGATATCTCTAAGCAATAAATAGTCATATCATTTTCTACAAGTGCTTCTGCGTTACCCTGGGCAGTACATTGGAAGCAAAAAAGAGGTGGGCGGGAGGAAAGATGGACAAACAACATAGAGGAAAGGATACAGAGAACATTTCGGAGACCCAGGCCTAGACCCACAACCGTAATGCATGGAGAAGATTAGTGCTCAACTCGCCAGGAGGCTCCTCGATTACCCCAGATGGAGTTAAGGGCTAAGAAGAAGAAGAAGAAGTGCTTGTGCAACTACTTTCCTCGGCCGTCACCCTGTGAATTCTGCTACTTCTAATGCCACCTTTGCTACCATCATTTTTACCTCTGTCATTACTACTATTATCATTATGACCATGGTACCATTACTATTGCTACCACTTTTACTACAGCCCCTACTATTACTATCTCTATTTCTGCTTCTGCTGCCACTGCGACAACCACAACTATAAGCAGATCTAGAGCTACAACTACTATTGCTTCTACTATCACAACTATTGCTACAGGTCCCACTACCACTTTTATTATCACTTGTATTATGTATTGTCATTAATACCACTACAGGTATCATCACAACTATCACCATCACTACCGCTACCACCATCACTATCACTATCACTAATTATACCACCATTACACCTCAACCATTACCACGACCACTGCTGCCAACACTACCACCACCACTACGACTGCTATTACCACCGTCACTATCACTTCATTCTACAATTTGACTTATCACAATAGCAGTTCTAAATCACCCTCATAATATGAAAATAAACGAAAATATGCTATGTTGAAAAGAAAAACAGATGAGCATTGCAAAATTCTCCAGTGATTTGGACCTCCGTCAGAATGATGAGCTCCAGTTTATTTTTTCGGGACGTGAGTTATCTCACTTAGATTTCAAAGTGTCAAAATTCATAGGCCAGGAGAACTCGAGTGGAAACAGGACTGGCATGTTTTTGCTGGGCCCGTGAACTTTGGTTTTTGCAAAGTTTGGAACTCCGGCGGGTCTGATGTTGTTTGGCTTGTCCTGAGCATTTATTTTATTTAGTCGCAACGGCCCTGGTGTTGCCTTTACTACAGGAGCGTTTCTGTCACACATCCCAAAAAGAGGCTGGTAGAGAAACGTAGGCTGCGATTTTTAATTCAAAGTTGAACTAGAATGTTGAAACAACGCTGAAAAGGCTTCTTATCTCCTCTGTCTCTCTCTTTCGTTCTCTTTCCCGTTTGCCTCTCGGTTTTCCGTTTTCTGTCTTTTTTCTCTTTCTGCCTTTTTCTCAATTTCATTCCTTCCTTCTCTCTCTTGTCTCCCGCTCTACCTTTGTATTTTTTCGTTCCCTTCTCTCTCTTTCGTTTCTGTATATCCATATTCCACATGTTATACACACTCACTCTTGTTCTTTCTTTCCTTTTTTCTCAAATTTTCTCTGTGACTCCGAATACCAGTGGAAGAATTTCAGTTTAAAATTATTGCATTAAAAAAAAAATAATCATAATATTATATTCTTGGCAAGACTGTCTGTGAAAATATATAAGCATCATTATGATTCCCACCTCTAACATAAATATACTTTTCATTCATCTTTTCATTCGCCCTAGACCAACGAGCTGAAGCTGATTGAGAGAACTCGCCCAGCTCTACTCATCTGTACTGACAACGATCCCTTTGTTGTCACTTTGTCCACGTCATTGTTGTTGTCATGTATTTGTTGTTGCTATTTTTTCCAAATTATTATTATTATTTTTTAAATTTCACTGTTGCTTTGAAATATTTTTATTTTCAATTTACCATCTGTTAGGAGACTGATTTTCTACAGGTTGAAGATTATTGAGAGATTTATAACATTTTATTTATACCCAAATAACTACAGCTAACTACAATGTTCAGCAGCGCTTCATCATCTACCTTTATTCCCCCTCCCCCTTTCCGCCCCCCCCCCTCATTCCTTCCACAGTCGAACGAGAAAAACATAGAAAGAAAAAAGGATTCTCTCGCCATGACAACTCTTCTTTCCGTCATCCATAGCCATCCCCCATGTTTGTTAAAAAAGCACGTCTTATCAGCAAAGCCGGTTATTCTTGCGTTAAAGTAGGTGCATCTTCTAGTTGCTCACGTTTTCCGTTCTCGCTTCTCGTTCGGCACTCACCCAGAGCTGACTTGTTTTTCGCACAGCACTCACTGTGCACGGTCGCTCTTTGGCAAGATAACTTTCCATATTATCACATTCAAATATTATCGCTCCACAACACTAACGCTAAAATTATCTATAAAAACTGCCACAATGTGAATGTTTTTTAAAAATAATTTATTATTACATTCAATTTTTAAAAAATGACAATTTATGCCTTAGGAATGATGTATAATATAGGAACTATGTTATTATGATTGTATATTGTTTAGGAGATATTTCAGTTAATATATGACGAGCGGGTTTTTGACTAGATTGGTCTCATAGATAGATAGACAGATAGATAGATAGATAGATAGATAGATAGATAGATAGATAGATAGATAGATAGATAGATAGA
>JBCEWB010238356.1:0-23610 GCA_039654565.1 Peronia peronii
GTGGTTAGAGGGATGATAGCTTGCATTTTACACCGAGATTCTATAGCAAGAATGTAAATACACCCCTATGTGAAGTGTTAGTCTGTGGTTTGGTCCAAGTAGTTATATTTGGTTATGAACACATCTGTAATAGAAATAGTCTGAGTGACGAGGGGTGATGAAATTGACACCCATAATATGAAATTGACATCTTTATGAGTACAACCCTTTCTAATACCATTGGCTCATTGCAAATATCATATGTGAAGAAAGGTTGGAGTTAGGGAGGGATTAAAGGGAGACATTGGTCAGTAAGGTAGTCTGATGTGGGCCTGCACTGTGTCACTCCAAAATTGATAGGGCTTTACTAGTCCGCCGCGAGACGCGCAACCTTGTAATACAGAGATGTGTGGAATCATATGATGTCACACGTTAATGGCGTAGAGAGCTGGCGAAAGAAAACTGCAGAACCACAAGCCGTGTATTTTGCAAAATAAATACATTAATGCTGATGTTTTCGCAAAAATAACACCGCTAGCATGTTTTTGGCTACTAGAAGTTTATTATTTTACAACAAATAGCATAGGTTGTCCGTGACATTGCATTACCCCTTTAAGTGAAGATAGTTAATGTTATCATTGATTTTGATTATTGTGTTATATTTATTGGAAATAAACATTTTTTCCTTTCTTGCTTTCAGACTTCAAATTTTTAAAAAGATAATATTAGAAAATGGTGAATAATCTGCAAATTAAATATTCACCTAAAAGTTTTAAGTTTGTGAAAAATCTTTAACATTAGGCAATGCAAGACCTGTGGTCCAATGAGAAACTGCTGAATATGGTGGAGCAACTAGTAGGTCCAGAAATTATGGGACATCCCGTGTGGAACTTACGGACCAAGACACCTCAGAATGAGGCAACTACTGTGCCTTGGCATCAAGGTAAAAGTATTGATAAAAGAAAAACATGATTTGAGTTTACTACAAGCATGAGATTGGCAAGACTACTGTTTGGTAAACAGATAGGCAAAGAAATGGAAGTTTGGAAATAAAAATGAATAGATAGAGAGGCAGTGATGTTGTTTAATATAAATGTGCAGTATCAAATTTCCAAACATAAATGTTTGCAGGCCAGTTATGCAAGATTCTTAGGCAACAATCAAAAAGTTATAAAATCAGAATGACTTTGATCAAGAAAAACGGGAAAGGGGTGACAGTGACTTGTTTGATGATCATGATAAATCTGACTGTTTCAGACAATGAAGCATAAGACTTTGTCAGCTGGGCCAATGAAGAAATAATGACTTTATTTAGTTAGCTGTGAAGGTGAATGAAGTGTCCAGACAGGATTCTTGCAATGTTCACAATTTTTCTTATTTTGTATTTATAACAGATAGTGCCTACCTAGACAATGAGGCTTATAAAGTCTTACAGTTAGCAGCCTGGATTCCACTTCTTGATGCCAGTGAGAAAAATGGCTGCATGCAGGTTTGTTAATTTTCTGCAAATAATTTACATTGTAATGTGGTTACATACTCATTCAGTTTTGAATTAATACAATTAAGACTTAAATTTTGCTTGAAATTGGTTTTCCTTAGTTTATTATGATTTTGATCAGATCTCACACGAAACTGGACTACGAAAATTCGATCTAATAATCATTTTTGTTCAAAGTCAGTGGGATACAGTTTAGTAATTCATATAGGTCTTATTAATGGTTTAAGTGTTACAACAGAATGCTTGTCATTCAGTCAAGGTATGTTCTTTAACACCAGGTGGTATCTGGCGGTCACCTGACAGGTAAAATAGCTCGTCACACCTGCTGCTGGGGAAACACTTGGTATGTGCAGCTAGATGAAAAAGATGCACAGAAAAGACTGCGTAAGGCATTAGTTTCTGTAAAACATCTTTCATTCAATACATTTCACTTATATTTTCAGAAATGAACTTCTTTACACCCATGAGAAAATTTAGGAAAAAAAATTGTTTAGAATATGCAACAGTTGGGTATGACTGAAAGGTCATCCAGTGGAATATTATCAACATCTGTGATTTTATAGAGCTACCAAGTTGGATTATTTCATATCCTGTATCTAAATAGGTTACTTGCTGTGATAACAATAGTTACTTTGTAAACATTCAATGACAAAATCAACAACAAAATCAGGCTAACAAAATCATCAGCAATTTGTCATATTTTATGGAAATTTTCTTTCCCTTCAATTTTTCAGAGATAGACATGGAGAAGGATAGAGTTTCATGCCCTGTTCCTTATGGTGGCATGTTGCTCATCAACAATATGATTCCACACAGGAGGTTAGTAAACATAACTTTGTGTTGCCTAAGTTGTCTTTAGTTTTGAGTGTAGTTTGAGACATAACTTGAGCATTTGATGGCAGCTTCTTAAATCAATATTTGTAGGAACATTTCTTCTGTATAAATTTTTCTGGAAATGCAATGCAGTGAGAATGATTATTCTTGCCCACCCCCTTGGAGATCGAAAGGCAAATGAAAACAGTAACAGCAATGCTTGCATAATCTTCCTGCCCATTCTGAAGTTTGCACCAATAACAAATGATATGGATGAAAAGCATTTATTTCATTGAAAAGAGCAATAACAAATGATATGGGTAAGAGCTTCCTTGAAAAGAACTTGTGTTGTCAATTCTTATTTCTAAAATTGCCCAGTTGACTTCAAATATGCCTTTAATTAAGAGGCTTCCATAGACCAAAAATAAACAGTTTGTCAAAATAAGATTTTGTTGTTGTTTACTTTAAAAAAAAGTTCTGTAGATATAGAATTTTCTTACTGGTAAAGCAAGAAATGAGATTCAGTAACCACAGATTGTGCGGAATAAGATGTTTCTGGTAGGGATTCATTATTTGTAGGTATCTGGGTCATGTTTGAGGGCAAAATTGTGGTTTTAGAGAGCCAAACTTCATTTAGATTTAATTGCATAAATTGCTATACATGTATATATATGCATTTCAAATTTCAGTCTTAACAATCTATCTGACCAAATCCGTTGGAGCCTTGATCTTCGTTGGCAAACACCTGCAAAAAGTGTTGGGTTCTATGGTCTGAAGACAGGGGTAATGATGAGGTCACAAAAGAACCCGCTCACAACTGTTGATTGGGACAGCTTTAACCAGGTGGACAGGCATCGTGAGGCTTATAAAGATTACAAAGTGAGTTCTCAATGGGGCTCTTATGGTCACATTCTGAGATACATGAGATAAGCACACTGGCAGAATTGAGAAAAAAACAGTATTTTCAATGGAACCAGATTTATTCCTTTCTCCTTTATCCTTCTGCTGTTTACCCAATGAGTGTTACAAAGAGGTACAGTTGATGACCTGAGGCAAGCCGAAATGTCTTAATGAGGTGGTGCCACAGTGTCACAGTGCGTCTTTCACACCTACAATCCACATTTTTTTTTAGGTCATAGCCTTATCTTTAAAGCTGGACTATTTCATATATAGGCCCACTTTGTCAACTGGTGTGGCTGCATCATCATTAGATCCCCAAATCTTCTGTTGAACTGCAGAACTGGCATTGATCCTGCTCACTATCTAGTGGCAGTGTTTCTGACCATGTCTCTTCTGATTACATTCCCTCATGGGCTATAGATTTATCACTGTACCTGAATTGGTGCCTTATGTTGATGGAAACAAAAAAAGAACAAATATTGTTTAAAAAAAGAAATATATATACTGAGAAGTACATTCTTTATGCTAGGTAGTTTTTATTTTATTTTATTTTATTTTTTTGCTAATGTTTTTGGTATGCTTGTTTGTTTGTTTTGTTTTTCTGCATGATGGATTAAATCTTTAGGTCTTTGGTTAGTCATAAGTTTCCAAGATTCTGACATCACTTTGCTGAAAAGGTAGTAGAAGCTGCTTGATGATATTAAAACCATAAACTGTCTTCAAGTCAAAGCAAGGAAACATCTGCTGAAGAATTTCTTGGATCAAGTTTTGAAAGAACTGGTGTATGTGCTAAAGGCTTGTAAACATCATGCCATTGTAAACTATATTGCTTTCTATCTGTTTCGTTTGTTTGTTTGAGGGTTTTATAGTTTTTTTCCTTTTTTTTCATACTATGGTTTTAAAAGGCTATTATACTCCATCTCAAGATGATTATGTGAATTATGTTATTTAGTATGACTTTACAATAGCAATAACTGCTCCCATTTTTTTTGGTTTTTATTTATTCAGGATGAGAAGGATGATGAGAGATTTGACACAACAATTGTGGGCCCATGGATGAAAAAATGGGAGATGACACACACCAACAGACACACGGAGAAGCTCACAAAAAACATAGAAGTCTCTTGGCATAAAGCATAATTCTCATGCCAATTGTAAATATGCCAAATATTACCATTCCTGTCAACTACTGATGGGAAAAAATGAATATCCAAACAAACAAACAAACAAAGGAGGCAAAAAAATGCAGGAAAATGACAAGTATATATCATAGCAATGACAATTCATCATGCACTAGTTCTTGTGCATAGGACTATTTTCTTGTATTTTTCTTGTATTTTTTATTTCACATGGGATACACTTTACTACTTTTGTTGTTAATATTGTATCCAAAATGATTACCTTTTTAGTGCTCTGTTGAAAAATGATTGCAAGAGAAGGGATAGGGTTTAATGAGACCATCTGTATTTTCTGAGCAGAGATGTAGGGCTAGTAAATGTGGGGTGTTATACTCTTAGTTTTATGAGATGCAGTTCACTGTACAGGTTTTATGTATTATGCATATAACTCTATAGGCAGAATTTGTAGACCTACATTCAGTCTGTTTGTCTTGAAATTGTGAATATTTTTGCTGTACATTTGAAAAGTGATTTTAATACAGAAAAAACAAAGCAAATTATTACATTAATAATTTAATTGAATTTATCGCTGATATCAGTCTTACTGCATGCATACTTAGTATGTTTTGCTTAATGATGACACTGTTGGGCAGTACAGTGTAGTCCACTTAAAGTCAACTCACTTATAGTAAATTCTTGCTTGAAGCCAATCTCTCTCGTCATCCTGTTAATTTCCCCTTTATATGTTTATATCAGTTAATGTCAACTTTGTTTGAAGCCAACAATTTTTATTCACCCTGAGGGGTTGACTTTAATAGGACTTGACTGTACCATGATTTTAAACTGTTGTGATTGATTATTGTTGATATTTAATCTTAAATCATGTATGCTCTTGATTATAAGCATATAGGTGGCAGGGTCTACAATAGTGGATGCTGTTGCATCTATCATAACTTGTATTATCCATGAGAAGCAATGTAAACTATTCCTCAATGATGTTTATTGTGTTTCTGTGTATGTGTGCAAATGTATGCTGAAGAATATGTGTTCTTGTTATTGTTTTAACTTTTCTTGCTTTATTTCAGTCCTCTCAATGCCAGTTTTTAAATGGTGTCTGAATAAATATACATTAAGGAAAAGGGGTTATTCATGATGATAACTATATTTTCTATAGGTGCTGTAAATAAATTTATGATTTCCCATACCTCTTTCTTTCACATCAGTTTTCTCTTTGGAATATTAATTTGATGTGATTATTACTATTATCAGTAATACTGCTGATTTTAGTGGTTGTTACTTGTATTTCTTCTATCAGTAGGAAAACAGAGAAGAAAATCACTTTGCTGAATAGCTCAGGGGAGAAAAGCTGCCGTTCACATAATTGTATATGTAGTTTCTGTGCATAAACATTAGCCTGCGTGAATGTAAATACACATATATAGGTATAAACTATAATGCAAAATAACAATGGCCCACTATTTTCGTTGTCACATGCACCACAAACATATTTTTTTGCCGTTTTTTTCTTACAAAAAGTCACACTGAATTGCAATGTATTTTCAACAAAACACAAGTTAATCTCTGTTTGTTTGTTTTCTTGTAATCCCTCTTCTTAAACAGTGATTGAAATTATTTTGCAGTCAGCCAGTGTAGTCATTTGCAGCACAATATTATTAAATGCGAGACGTGCTACAGAATATTTGGGTTAACCATTTAAAGTCACAGTTGGACAAACTAGATATGACATTAAGGAGGAGGAGAAGGGTATATGAGGTAGAATTAAAATAAAGTGGCTCAAAATATTGACATCAGATGGATGTCTGTCTGTCTGTGCTTTGCAGAATATGATGACATAAACTTAAGAAGGAGTTAGCTATTTGCCATTGCTGTTTTAATGAACAAATAATAATAATAGTAATAATATAATAATTTGAAATATTATCGTTATATATGTACATATACAAAGTAGTGTACAAGTATGCTTCAAAAGATCAAACTTAAAAAGATTGCATGCTTTGAGTTATAACAAGATAAAAAAAAAGTAATAATAATAAAAGCATACCCCATCATCATAACGTTTTTTTTTTTTCGTTCAGCCAGTCTGAGCAAACTTCTATGTTTGTGGAAGGTGCATTTATTCATTCAAAAGAACCAGATCTAATTATTCCTCAGTCGGACTTGTTGCATCCTATCTGTTTTTTTGTACCTTTTTGGGTTGGTTCGTTTCTCTAAGGGCAGTTTGTGCTGTGGTTTAAGTACGCGTTCTAGTTGTTGTCGCTCGCACAGTGCGAGTATTCAAAATGATTAAATCTACTTGAAACTGGCTACTAGTACTACAAATGGGCCAGTATGATTTAAAAGTTTTAACCATCAGACTTCTCTGTTTGTTTTCGTTCTTCTTACTTTTTTGTTGTATTATTTTGTTCAAGTCATATTGGTTGACTTTCATGGTATTCTTTTTTTCGTTCAAAGCACTCTATGCATGTAATAAGTATCCTCTCGTGATAATGTGTTGTTTTTCGTATCGATCACTAAACAACACACTTCTTCCACTGAGGCTGAGAACATTGCAATATCGTCTTCACTGTCTCGAGCACTGGGAGAAAATCCGGCTGACACAAGCACTGAAGTAGGCCTATAGATTGGATTGCTGATTAGAGTGTGATCGTCCATGACAGCTGGCGTTCGTGAAAGTCATTTTCACTGTTGAATTAAACATTAACTAAACCAAGATCTTTGGGGGAAAAAAAAGAAAAACAAATGAATGGAAACAACACTCAAATGATAAGAAGTCTTTGCAAATCATGTACAAGCCAAACCTACATATGTATTTCTGTCAGACGCAACTGATGAAAGGAGAATTGCTGAAACTATATCTATCTGTGACATTGAGAGAACTAGATATCGGGCAACTACTAAAATTGTGTCAACGAACAGTAAAGAGAAACAAAAGGATCGATGGTAAAATCATGCAGAGCTTCACCAATATAGGTCATATCACTATCAGAACAAAATTAATGTCAGTTATATGACAATACATGTGCTAGTGCTAGACTAATATTACAGTCACTCAAGATTTTATGTTCCAGACAAATGGGCCATTACTCTTGCCTTGAGAGAACGCAGTGATGAACTTATATTAAACACCGCATTGTTTGGATCTTAAATCAGTACTTTAATGACATGTATTTATAACTTTACTGCCGTGGTGCTCGTTCACAGCCAATTACGGTACTAGTTACGCTAAGAAGACTGCCTCAGAATCTCTTCCGCTATGTGTTTTAACGACTCTAAAATGTAAGCATCAATTTCAGCAGAGATCTTGTATTAGTAGTGACTAATATAAATATATTATATTATAAATGCATACGCTCTCTGATTTGCAGTTGTATCCACTACTGGGTAAACACCACTGTCTGCAGGTTCATTTTCATACTCACATCACACAGTCTTATCATTTTTATTTTTTTTTGGGGGGGGGGGGGGCTGAATCAGACATATGGACATACTGGCTTGGTAATACGGGTGTAGTAGAATAGATTGGTGGCCGCGGTCAATATCTCCGAGACTTACAAATTCGATGAGCGGAGTACACAAAAATCCTGACTTAAGGGGCAAGACAATGTTCATCTTCTTCCCTCTTCGCACTTGGTCTCATTTGGAAAGCTCTTATTTTTCAACTCAATGATAATTTATTGAATCATAATGTAATCTAAGCAATTGAGGAGCATCGTGGTAGTGCACATAGGCCTTCTAAAAGATAATTCTTATTCCCTTTGCTTGAAATTAATTATCCAGAATTGCTACATCAAAAGACATTATACGATAGGCTTACTCATAACAGGGTTTCGATACTGGGCAGGCATATGTGCACTGTCTTTTGATATAGAATTTCGAAATCTATTCAAACAAGGTCTTCTCAAACAAGGTAAGTTCAGGGCAGCTTATGCTGATACCGGTAAGTGATATTGATAAGAAATGACCTCGACATGGACTATACCTGAACTTTGGCCGTTGTCAATGGAAGTGTGATAGATAGGTTGTAGCCTATTGTCCTAGATGAGTTCAAATGGAAAATTCCCATACCTGGCCTGTAAAACGGTCTCTCTGTAAACATAATATAGGGATCGCCGTGACTATGTGGTTTGGCATCTGCATTATGGTGCAAAAAAACAACAACAACAAAACAACAACTCATGTCGGTAAGGTTGTGCCCGGGATCGACCCACGGGTCCTCCCATTGGGCGATGGAAGGGCACGAAGATCGAAAACATACATTTTTTCAGTGACTCAATGGTCCTCTGGCTTCCTCTGGGTAGGGAAGCCCGACGTTTATCCTTCTCTGATAAGGGCCAATATATTTCGGAGGTCCGTATGTACGTTACGCCGTTAAAGAATCCTTGGCAGTTCAAACCGATGAAGAGTAGGCGGAGTGCCGCTGTTCGGGCAAAATATCCAAATTCGTAATTTCTACCCCCAAAAATTCTCACCCAAAAACAGGCAGCCGCATAAAGCCGAGATAATTTAAGAAAAACAACCTACACGCAACCTAACAGTCCTTAGGCGAATCGATTAGCCTTAGTACATTGTCAAAGGGAAATCTGCACAAAGAATCTGTGACTGGACTGGTCTCAATCAGTTTGACTCTATTGAGATGTAGAGCTAATTGTACGAAAATTGAGATATATACAGTGAGGGAGAGAGAGAGAGAGAGAGAGAGAGAGAGAGAGAGAGAGAGAGAGAGAGAGTTTGTGTTTGTGTATATGTGTGTCTCTTCATCGTGACCTCAAGAAAGCACAGAAGTCGGTCATGCAGCGGCTGAACATCCATGGCCAACGCTGGACATTTTTCACTGCCGTTGTCTACCGTGCAACTGTTTTTTGTTTGGTTGGTTAGTTTTCGTCAGCAATGAGTGAACCGGCCTGCGAGATGAACTTCGAAGCTCATCCTGAACTCTTCGATGTTCGAGCTATGCCAGAACAGCCGAAAGTCTTAAAATCTGGTCAGCTGGATGGAAAAAAAATTAAGCAATTCTTTGAAGAGGTAAAGAAAAAAAAGAATTTACATGTTATCGTTAGCGAAGGGGGTAAGGGTGGGGTTTAGGAGGCAGGGAGCGAAAGAAGCAGCAAGAGCGTCATCTTGCCTCTTGGACAGAATAATATTATAAAGATCTAGATCTAGAATCTACATTTATTATTACAGTACATGAATGATCGATGGGCATACAATTGTAGGCCTACTAGTAAAATATAATATTGCAGTAGTAGTGAGACAGCTGTAGTAAGCCAAGTAATTGGATAGACCAAGAACATGTAGTATTATGTGTAGTTTATCGTGGAAGATGTTAACTAGAGAACAACAGTTTGAACAGTGAGTAAATTAGTAACAATTATGTTATCAATAAGAGGAAGGGAGAGGTTGAAATAGGAATAAGAATAGGAGACATACCATCTGTACCTCTGTTTGTTTTTTTATTATTTTATTTTTACAGGGTTTTCTGATTGTTCCAGACTTCTTTGAAAAGACATTGCTTGAGGCTTGCAAACGAGATGTGGAGGTTCTTGTGGATGAATTGGCCCAAATGCTGTACAAAGGTGGAAAGATTACCAGTAAGCCCATCACAGTTGAAAAATTAAACATATAAATAATTACAATACAGTAAAGACATGAATCTTCTACTTTTACCAGGTAAAAGAGATCTGAATGTATTAAATATCCACATTTACACACAAGACCTAACAGATAGATGCAGACAGAAAAAATATAAATGACATAGGACCTGCATATATGTTATACTTTTTTTATGCTAATCCGTAACCTAAACCAAGCGATTCAACACAGTTTAACTCATTCACTGCTACCGATGAGAATTCTCGCAAGATCAGTTTCTGCGTATATGCTACCGACGAGAAAACCCAAGCGGTGGTTAGGAAATAAAAGCTGGCTTTATTTCTTATAAATATCACATGGTTTGAGGGGAAATCACTTTAGAAATGTTTTTCAGTCTTTGTGGCCTACTTTGAACGTATTTGCGGGAATTCTGAGTGCAGTTTGTAAAGTGTTTTCAAAGTATGAGGACAACTAAAGTGTTTATTATTATTTTTTTGTTGTTGTTGGGAATCATCAACCTATCGAAACACTTCTAATACACTGACATAGTGCAGTTTACACTTGATTCTGATAATGAAGAGGATATTGATTTGTTTGAGTGATAGATTAGATTCTAGATCTCGTGACAGTGAAATGGGCCAAGGTTTAGATCTAGATTGTTAGGTAATTTTTTACTTTTTTTTTTTTGACTTTTCACCTAAGAAAACTTAAGCATAACATTGCACAGCACACAAAAATATATAATAGCAAGTTAGAATATTCATTTACAAGTCATAAGCAGAAAAAAATTTGACAATAGGTCAAACAATGTATTTTATATGATTTTTCTCCCAAACCAAATTCCTATATTTACCAAAAAATGGTCAGCACAGCAGGGAAGACAAGAAAATGTTGCTCAGCAGTGAATGAGTTAATTTTATATCATTAGTTAAGTTGACAGACACATGTAGTAACATGTAATCTAATTACCTGTAAATGTAGGAAACTTGGTGTTACCAGTCAGGAGTAATACATGTAGTTATTTTTTCAGCACTTATCTACACCTCATAGTGCATTGTAAGCAAATAATAATCCACACTGTGTCCCTCGATTATAGAGAGAGATTTTGCAAAAACTCACATGAGGTAGGAAGAAGTTTGGTATCACTAAATCAAGAAAATGGTGTTGATGTATAAGTAAAACAATTTCTATTTTATGCATAAACAGATTTAAGTGTCAATATTAATTATGCAGTTCCATATAGGGTTGTTCAGGATTGCTAGTTAGCCGATCTTTTGTCCACGTCTGATTTTTTTTTTTTTTTTTTTTAAGAAATTGGCTAAAAGTTGTTTTTTATTACATTGTTACAATGCAATGTAGATTCCTCTACAGTAAATTTTTCTGTTTGGGAAAAATGCAAGAATATCTTTTGTTCTAGCTTGTATGATGTTATTTTGCTCGGTTTGATCTTGAATGATATAGTTTTTATTTGAGACGCGACACAATGAAATCAGGGGCTTGTCAGATTTTGAGCATATTGAGTTATTGGTATCACTGTGAAGATTATTCAGTTCCCTTTCTGTGTGTGAAAATGTTTTTGATCTACCTTACGTAGGAGTTGAGATATTGGCAATTAAAGATGTTGGGGCCAGCCTGTTGCAGCAGCTGAATTTAGTGAGAAAATGGCGGATTATTTTTGTAAATCCTTATTAATCCTTAGTAGGCCATGGCACTAAATTACACTTTTTGGGCTTTTATTGAATTTATTTCTGCAAATTTGACTCTGAAATGTATTTTTAGATTGATATAGAAGGGTTCTGTGAAGAAAAAAAATTGTGTTAAAAATTCATTCATTATTGAAAAACATGTGATTTCTCCGGTCAGCTCAGTTTGACGGGCACCTGATTTCATCGTGTCACGTCTTATTTAATTTTGTTTTACTCTACAATAAAACATTATTACTGGCGATGTGAGAAATTTTAACATGACTCTGATCTTTATTTCTAGTGGACTGTCAATGGACTAGAATTTATTGTTAGAGAGTTTTCATCTGGTTGTAGAATTTTCTTTTCTTTATTTCAGGCCTGTATTCAGATAAAGGTGTTTTTGAGCGTCTCACTTTCATTGAGAAAGAATTTCCAGGGGCCAATGTCATAATGATTAAGCGAGCAAAGATGATGCCGGTAAGGAGTTTGAAAATATCAGTGGGAAGATCATGAATAAATCAATGACAGTCTATGAGGATGCCCAGAACAAGAAAGAGAGTATATCAGACGTGACACAATGAAATCAGGCACTCAGAGTAATCATGAGTTTTTCAACAGTGAATGAATTTTTAACACAATTTTTTCTTCTTCACAGAAATATCTTAAATTTATTTGAAAATGCATTCCAAAGTTACATTTGCTGAAATAGATTGAGTAAAAGCCCAAAAATTGTTATTTAGTGGCATGGCCTAATAAGGATAAATAAGGATTAACAAAAGTGGTCAGCCATTTTCTCGCTAATGCAGTTGCAGCAACAGGTCACCCCGATGGTCTATAATTGCTCATATCTCGATTCCTACTGAAGGTAGTAGAACAAATCTTTTCTTCACACAATGAAAAGGAAATGAATAATCTTCACAATGATACCAATAACTCCATATGCTCAAAATTTGACGAGAGTCCTGATTTCATCGTATCGCATCTCATATTTATCTGCCCCTTCATTATCATAATGAACTTTTAAAGACTCTTATGATAAAAGTGCTTCTCTTGAAATAAAATATTAGACTGAGAAGTTGACAACTGGTGACTGTAATTTAAAACTGGTTGGCCTATGGCAGTGTCTCAGTGAAGACATATTTCAGGCTTTTACATCAACAAATTTCCTACAGTTAATATTAATAACACAGGCTTTAGTTTTTAGCTGGAAAAAAATCAGAGATTTTCTTTTGCGATCTTATCCTGGCAAGAGCAATCACTAAAGTTACAAAATTAGTTGTGGATAATTGCATAACATTTTGATATGGTCTTCAAATCTGTCTTTGCCAGCCTATTCTTTTGATATATTATGAAAATAATATCCTTTTATATTCCTCTCAGGCATTTCAAGACTTGTGGTCCAATGAACGGCTTCTAAATTTAGCGGAGCAGTTAATTGGTCCTGAAATAATGGGACATCCTGTATGGAACCTGCGTGTCAAAGTACCTCAAAATGAGGCTACAACTGTACCCTGGCATCAGGGTAAGTAAAGGATTGTGTAAAGTAGTGGAATAGTATTGAATTGTGAGGACTCCCTGACCATTATTGTTGGAATCTTAAAGTGCATTTTAATAACAGTAGGCACATCCATCACATTTGGCTATTTCAGTTGTTAATTGTATTCAAAGTTACTTTTTCTTTTTTCCTATTATTATTGTGATTATTATTATCATTGTATAAAAATGTCTTAAAATCTAAGAGGACTGTCTACCAGCAACTAATTAGATATATTGAAAAAAGAAAAAAAAAAAAATATATTGAGAAAAGAAAAAAACAATTATGAAGAACTTGATATTGAAGAAAGTGATATCTGTATTGATATTATTATTATTATTTGAACTCGTTCACATTGTAATGTTTCTGTGTTAATGCTAATCAGCTGATTAAGGAACACAAATTTCTAGTCTGTCATTCTGGAGAATCTACCAGGAATTTTGTTTCAGTAGAGTTTGATCACCTGTACTCTTTAACGGGGAGGAGGAGAGAGGGGTTGGGGGGAGAGGAGGAGAAGGAAGCAGAGTTGCTTTTTTGTATATTTTATACACATTTCATTTTTGATTTATGTATTAGAGTAATGACTATTAAACATAATATTTTTCTCATTCTGGATATCAGAGTAGGGCTATATGTCTTGCGTCCAGGGCAAATGAGTTGGAAGTGATTTCAAGCTATGGCCATTTCTAGCTATTTTCTGACTCGGGTACTAGGTTTATTTCTTTTTATTGTTCATAAAGTGAAACTTTAACTTTCTTGAACCTGAAAAAAAAAAAATTTTGGTATAAAGTTCGGTATCTGAATTAGAAAATAGTTAAAAACGGCCATAACTGGAGCTCGCCTGATGTGACTTCTGACTCATTTGCCCTGGGCGCAAGGCTTATCTTCAGTCTTAGAATAGTGAAATAAATTCTTTTTTTCCAGTCCATAAAATGTCTTTTTTTTTTTATATTTTTGCATACAAGAAAAATAGCCATTAGCTTAGGCTCTACATACACAGCTTGCTAATGATTCTCTATTTAAATCACATCACCTAATATATGACATTATATATGTCTATGATGTTTTACACATTCCAATTACAGAGCGTGCACTATTCACCAGTGTGGGTTTGCCTAGATTTGAATGATATATATGGAGGCTGAATTTATGAATTATGAGTAGATTTGTACATGAATTTTAAAAATGCCTCACTTTACTTATACTGTTATTTTTTTTGTTGTGTTTTTTTTCCAGATGGTGGATATTTGGATGATAATTGCACTGATGTTTTGCAGTTGACAGCTTGGATACCTCTTTTGGATGCCAATGAAAGAAATGGCTGCTTGGAGGTGAATAAAGTAGTATGAACAGGTTTTACTTCATGTTTTGTAGTACAAGCCAGTAGAAAAATCAAAGAAATTCTGTTTCCTCAGCCAGTATTGAAATTTAAACTCATTGAAAGAATGTAGTTATAACAATTGTTATTCCTCTGTAATAATAGCACCAGTCTGACTTATAGCAAGTGTTACTGATGTCTCATGGCATTCCTGAGCATGCAAATTATCAGATAATATCATGAAGAAAACAGAAATGGACCAATAGGTTTCTCTATTACTTCAATAGAATTGTAATGACATAACTCATCAGATGTCTTGCTGTATAAATTGATTCCCGCATATCTCAAAAGTGCAGAAATAACTGATGCTATTATTATAGTGTAGTGGCGATATATGATTAATGTTTTGATAGTGAGCCATGAAAGGATAATATGTTAATGATATAAAAAGGAAATATAAAAGTAATTCAATGGAGGCATAGCAGTTATATATATGAATGCACTTTAGAATATACAGTGAACTCTCTGAGGAATCTGTTTATAAAAAGGAGGTCAAAACTATCTTATTTTTTTTTTGCATTTACATCTTATAGGCATGTAATGAAAACTGAACGTATGACAAGCCATATGTCTTGAAATGTGTCTTTTTAACTTCTGAATGCCATTGATCCATATTTGATGCAACATAGCCATAATCATGCAGATATGTGCCAGGTTAGAAAGTTAACGCTCAGTTCTCACTTTAAAAAAATGTGGCTGAAGAAGAGTAAGGAACTGGAAAAATTTTACCAATCTGAATTCTGACATCTCATCCAGGTAATGTCTGGTGGTCACCTGACAGGTAAAGTTGCTCGTCACACTTGCTGCTGGGGAAACACGTGGTATATTGAGCTGGATGAGAAAGAGATGGAGAAATCCCTGAGTAAGAGCAACATTTTCCTGTTAGGTCTCTTGGTTTCATCAAATTGTTTTTGAAAAGAAATCAATAGAAAGTTCAGAAAAGATTGTTTCTTATTTGTCTTTTTCAGGAAACAATACCATTCAATATATAGTTAATTGGGTGGGGTCTAAATGACCTAAATGATTTATTTAATATTTTTGCTCTTCTGTACTATAAATCTGCAACAAAACCCACAGTTGGCTTATAGACTCGAAAACCACTGAACAGATCCATATGAAATTTGGCACACAGCATTGTTGCATATGGACTTGTGTTTCTATGTACATAAATCCGAAAAAAGCTTATTATCTTTGACTTTGTTGTAAAAATGCGATAATAATTGAATAACAAACTCATGAGGCTGCTTGATCCGAATTGCATGTTTGATAGTATGACGCATTCAAAACATGTTTTCTTTGAGTAACATTCAGTTTAATCAACTAAAATATCAACATTGATGTGCGCATGTTGCTATACACTTTAAGTCGCAGAGCTATATTTAAAAATCTCCCACGGAGGCCGTCAGTTCTCTTCTAGTGTTAACATAAATCCAAATCAAAGATATTAATATTGTTGCATGTACTGTAATAATTTGTACGTTACCTTTTCATAGTACCCTTTAGAATTTAATTAAAATATTATAATGATTTTACAGCGTCCAAGTTATTTCTTCATGTATATTATTTAAGGCTGTGTTTCAGTCAGTTTAAAAAATGATATTAGTTATTAATCTCATAGATCCCACATGTCAATGTGCAGAAATATAATTATTTTACAACTTCAGTTCAACTGTTTTTAAAAAAAAATATATTGAGTATTCAAAGTATGATGTTAATTCTCGTGTATCGCAGATGTTGATGTGCAGAAAGACAAGGTGTTATGCCCTGTGCCTTATGGTGGACTATTGCTTATGAATAACATGATACCTCATCGGAGGTAAGGATGGACAGAAAACCATAAAGCATCTGTGAAAGAGTCTGTTCTGTCACTCAGTTATCTTTCGTGCAATATCAAACATTCCGTGACCAAGTGAAATGAGTGGGATGTCAAAGGGGTCACTTTGAATGTGAAAATCTGGCCTGGATGAGGCACAAGGAAATCATTTTTTTTCATCAAAGCAAAATAGCCGACAATCCCTTCCAGTGACACCAGTAACTCGAAACATAAAAAAATCGATGTCCAGCTCATGTCACTTAGTTGCGCAGTATATTTCTGTGGAAATGGCATGATTTGTCAAATTAAATATATCTTATTTTTAAATCAATATTGTTGTTAGATCTCTCTCTATTCACAATTTCAGTTTTGTTCGTCTCTCTGTTCCTTTTTTGTGTCATATTTTTCTTCATATTCTCATTTCAGCACCTCATTCGCCATATGCTGTTGTTTTTAGGACTTCTCAAATTAAAAGTATAACATCAGTCATTCCCTTCCCTTTTTCTCTTGATTGCGAGTAAAGGATCTCAGCCATATATTACCAGACTCATCTTTGGGGCATTTTCTACAGTTGAGTCTAAATGCAACTGGCTGTCTTATTTTCTTCCCAAAGCATGGCCTTCAAGTCTATCTTAGAGAGCCTACTCTTCTTTGTGCTTGGGTTATCAAATCAGATGACTACCTTTTGATTTTCCCTTCCCTCCAGTTACATAAAACTGTCCATCTTGCAAGAAAGAAAATGAAAATTAATATTATACCATATTTCTTTCTGGTTTTTTTTTTGTTCTTTTATTTTCAAATTTCAATGAGAGAAATTTTGTTTGCCTGTTTCAGTTTGAACAATTTGTCTGCGGACATTCGATGGAGCTTGGACTTACGATGGCAGACACCAGAAAAGTCTGTTGCTTTCTATGGCCTCAAAGAGGGAGTGTTGATGAGGTCGCAGAAAAACCCAGTAACAAAAATAGATTGGGACTCCTTCAATTCAGTGAACAGAGAGACAGAGGCAACTTCTGCATGTAGAGTAAGCTTCATATTATCAACAAGAGCACAGTTTTCTACTATTGCAAATATTTCTTTGTTTTTTATTTACTTTTATTTATTTATTTATTTTATTTATTTACTTATTTTTAAATTTCTTTTCAATTTTAATTTAAAAAATAAATAAATAAATAAATAAAATACATTTGAACATTAGAATGTGAGAAAATAAATGTTTTCAAATTCTTCCAGAAATTTGTTTGGTGATGGTAGAAACTTTGGTTGGGTGGTAACACAGATCTCATGGCTTCTTCTGCAGCATAGCTTCAATAGCTGAAAAAGAGTTAAAAGATTTTCATACAGAAGATTTCAACAGGCTGAGCTGACACCTGGTAAAAGGTGAAGACATTTTAATTGTCTTATTAATCCAGAGAGGGACATTTGCTCATGCTATGATATTTTCTACATTGAAAAGAATATAGCAGATTTTCGTTTGTATGGTTGCATTTTTTCTCTCATGTTTTTCAAAGTTTATGATATGTTTATTTGTTTTTGTGTGTGTATGAATTGCAGAAAGATGAAACTATGGACAAGTTTGACACAATACTTGTTGGTCCGTGGATGAAGAAATGGGAAATCACCCATAAGAACAGACATACCGAAAGATTGCTTTCTTCTGAAGCACAAATTTAATCAAATGCAGTCAAAGATAATAGATATGTATGCTTGCATGTCTGGTCATGTTAGCAGAAACAACGCTATGTCAAATGTCAGATTCAGATGCATGATGTTCTTATAGGCTTTTTGATTTTCATTGTGCTGGAGACTTTTATGTCAGAGCATCACAGACATAATTATCAAAGTAACTGAGAGAAATAATATTATCTTTATACTGGTATGGCTTTGATTTTGATAGGCAGTTATTTGCTTTATTTGACATTTATTATATGAAAATGTACTTGTTGGTGTGAGTCTATTTATTCTGCTGTTTATAACAGACTTTTTAACATGTATTTGACCGTAGCACTTTGAATGATTGATCAGTGATTTGTTTTGACCTATTGCATGATATCTGGGGAAAATAATATGAATAATTGATAAAATTATCAAGACAATTACACAGTGGATAATACTGATCAATTTATAAGAATAAAGAAACAGGGCATCATTGAAATGCATGTTCTTGTAATTCAGTGATTTTATTCTAGATTGAATCTAATAGACAGATAAAGTATCAAGAGAGAAGAGAGAGGAAGTAAGTAGGGAGGGAAAGAGAGGAAGAGGTGATATGAATGAGAGAGAGGGAGGGAGACATCAGAGCACAGAAGTAAAGACAGCAACAGTTTCATATGGGCTGTGCATGCCTTAGATACTCCTTAAGGGGGAATGTGGGTCCTGAAAATGGGGTTTGGAGATCAGAATGTCAAAATTGGATTTTTGCTATTTTTTACACACTTTGACCTCTTCCTATATTAGAAAAATACGGGTTGAGGCCAGAAAAATCTGGGTTATGTTCACAACAGCACCAACATGGCACCATCGGGAAAGGTTATGAAAATTCAATTGCGATTTTCCCAAACTGTATGTTTTTCCACTTTTTTCCTTAAGGCTTTTTTATTTCTGAACCAGTTGACTTTAAATTCAAAATATATATTCTTCATAGCATGTATTTTAATAATATGCATCCTTTTTTTCTAAATTTTATTAACACTTTGTGAACCAAAAGAACATGCATGTTCCAAAACAATAAATATTTATTTTACAACATTGTGCAATATTTGCTGAATAATAAACATATATTATACGCTCAGTCCTTTTCTCTTCTCACTTTATTTCGATGGTGGTTATTATGTATTACCTGTAACAGTCATTTCATTATTGATTTAACAGTCCACTAGCTTGTGTCTCTTCAAAGAGGAAGATCGAGAAAGAAGATTTTGAAAGCACGACATCATGGCTCATAACAGAAAACATGGATAAAGTACTAAGAGAAGTAAGGAGTGGGAATGTATGGAGGGAAATGATTGCCAATGCATCTGATAGATAAGCTTTTTCAAAGTTCAAACCCAACAAACACATTTTGATGATGGTTAGGAAGAGGAGGAGGAGGAGAAGGATGAAGAGGAGATGAGCAGTATGATTATGATGTAGATAAAGATGTGATTCAAATAACTTGATGATTATGATGATGATTATGATCAAGGAGGAGAAGATGGAGAGGAGAGGGCTGTAACATGAATCCATTAAATTTGAAGAACACAGTCCATTTGCTTTTCAGCACTCCTTGAACAATCCCCCTTGTTATTTACAAGATTTAATTTCGTCCTACAGACAAACACTGCTTTGTCATTACATGTACATTGTTTTACATTTCCCATCCTCATTTCATTTTCTACTTATAGTCTTCATAATATATAGTGCTGGTTAAAAAAAAATAGGACGAAATAAGGAAGAAGAAGAACGGGAAGAGATGAATAGAGAAGAACGACAATGATACTGTTCTATGATGTTCAATCCTAAAAGCGTCTGTTGAAACTACCGGAGTGCAAATGTTTCAATACCAAAAAAGATATTTAAACCAGGAAAAGATAGCATAGTTTAGTAAGCAATATGAGAAGAGGGCCTTGCGACTGTAGTATAATGCATATTATTTGTTTTTTTTAATCAAATATAAAATAATTATTTTGTTTTGATCAGGTATGTAATCTTTCATTCCTAAGAAAGCATGACTGTCTCAGCTTTAAGTCTTTGTCTATGACAAGGATTTTTGTAAGCAGAAATTTAGAATGGGGGAATTTGGCCTGGACAGCAGCCCTTGTGCCTACACTTTGTTCGATGTTTAACTGCCAAGGATTCTTTAATAACGTGTGTAATGTACATAAATTATGGGACATCTGAAATATATTCACCTTTATCTGAGAAGGCTAGATGTCAGGCTTCCTTACCCCAAAAAACAAACAAAAAAAACCCCAAATAAACTGGACAAACTAAAAAGGAGGCAGACTGATCTACTCTCTCCCTTTCGTGATAGGATGCAACCCTGCAACACTTTTTGAAGTATTATTGTAATGCAGATGCCAAACCCTTCAGCTATATTGTCACCCACATAGAGTACAATATAGCGAGCAAGTCTTGAAGCAGATCTTCTCTTGAGGGTCATCGTGGCCATGTGATTTGGCATCTGCTCCGTGGTGAACAACTCATGTCGTGGGGTTGCGGGTTCGACTCAGGGATCCTGCCATCGGGGGGATGGGAAGGATATGAAGACTGAATCCTACATTTTTTTCAGTGACCCAACGATTCGGTGGCATCTTGGGTAGGGAAGTCCGATGTCTAGCTTTCTTGGATAAGGCTGAACATATTTGGGAGGTCCCGTGTTTACGTTGTGCATATTAAAAGACCCCTTGGCAATTAGAAATCGATGAAGAGTAGGCGGAGTGCTGATGTCCGAGCAAAATTTCCAGATTCCAAAGGTCTACCTACAAAAATTCTCACCAAAAAAGGCAGCCACTTAAAGTCACTTAAAGGCTCGAAAGAAAACAACAACAACAACAAAACAGAGATCGCTTCTTTGACATTGCTACAGTTAACTTACAAACTTTGCATAGATCAAAGCAGGAGACTTCCCTCCCTCCCCCCCCCCCTCCCCATCAGTCTGCTTCAGATCAGCGTCATCAGTCGTAAAGGAAAGATGAAGGCATAAATATAAGAGGAATACAGACGAAAGAATAAAAAATTAAATTGGTAATTGGCAATGTAAACTAATGAACGTGGAAGGAATAGGATATTGTCATTTATTATTATCAAAGTATGGGTGGGCTATCTGTCAATCGGATTTTACAACAGTCCACACTCAAAGGCGAGACGAGATTCTTAGCTCATTTAAAACGTTTTTCCTTTTGTACCCCTTTCTCCACAGATTCCCGTTTTTCACAGCTTATTCTACTCCATAAAACTGTTTGGTTTTAATGACAGAACGATGTAGGGAAGAAAAAGAAGAACTAATAGAACCATCACAGATTTTTATTTCAGTTAAACTAACCAGAATTCATAAAAGTAATGTCAACATGGGTGGGAAGTTCGTCCCCCCCCCCCCCCACCCACACATCATCATCATCATCATCATCACAAGCACCAATATCTTTCGTGTTCTCTCACTCACACACACACACCATCACAACCACCAATATCTTTCGTGTTCTCTCTCCCTCACACACACCATCACAATCACCAATATCTTTCGTGCTCTCTCTCTCTCTCTCACACACACATACACCATCACCACCATCAATATCTCTCGTGCTATCTCTCTCTCACATACACACACACACACCATCACAATCACCAATATCCTTTGTGCTCTCTCTCTCACACATACAGACACCATCACCACCACCAATATCTCTCGGGCTCTCACACACACACACACACACCCCATCACAACCACCAATATCTCTCATTTTCTCTCGCTCACATACACACCATCACCACTACCAATATCTCGCGCTCTCTCTCTCACACCCACACACACCCCATCACCACCACCAATATCTCTCGGTCTCTCTCTCATACACACACACCCCAGAACAAACACCAAAATCTCTCGTGCTCTCTCACACCCACCCACACCATCACCATCACCAAGATCTCTCGTGCTCTCTCTATCTCTCTCGCACACACACACCCCATCACAGCCACCAATATCTCTCGTCTCTCTCTCACACACACACCATCACAACCACCAATATCTCTCGTGCTCACTCACACACACATATGCACCATCACAATCACCATATCTCTCGTGCTCTCTCACACACACACACACCATCACAACCACCAATATCTCTCGTGCTCTCTCCCTCACACATACACACCATCACAACCATCAATATCTCTCGTGCTTTCACACACACACACACACCATCACAACCACCAATATCTCTCGCCCTCTCTTTCTCACACACACACACCATCACAACCACCAGTATCTCCTTGCTTTTTCTCTCACGCTCACACACACCATCACAACCACTAATATCTCTCGTGCTCTCTCACATACACACCATCACCACCACCAATATCTCTCGTGCTCTCTCTCTCTCTCTCACATACACACCATCACCACCACCAATATCTCTCGTGTTCTCTTTCTCACACACACACACCATCACAACCACCAATATCTCTCGTGCTCTCTCTTACACACACACACACCATCACAACCACCAATACCTCTCGTGCTCTCTCTCTCACTCACACACACCATCACAACCACCAATATCTCTCTTGCTTTCTCACACACACACCATCACCACCACCATTATCTCTCGTGCTCACTCTCTCTCTCACATACACACCATCATCACCACCAATATCTCTCGTGCTCTCTCTCTCTCTCACACACACACCATCACCACCACCAATATCTCTCGTGCTCTCTCTCTCTCACACACACACACCATCACCACCACCAATATCTTTCGTGTTCTCTCTCTCTCTCACACACACCATCATCACCACCAATATCTCTCGTGCTCACTCTCTCTCAGACACACACCGTCACCACCACCAATACCTCTCGTGCTCTCTCTCACACACACATACACACACCAACCCATCACCACCACCAATCTCTCTCTATCACACACACACACACACACACTATCACCCTCACCTTATCTCTTAAGCTCCCTCACACACACACACACCATCAACACCATTAATATGTTTCATGCTCTCTCTCACACACACACCACACCAACACCAATATCTCTCGTGCTCTCTCTCTCACACACACACACACACTTCTCAACCTCTCTTCTGTCTCAGTCGCCCCCCCCCCCCCCGCCCGTTCTCTATTGTTTATTTCTCCTTAGCTCTTGGCAACCTTCAGCCCACCCATTCGTGTCAGTGATGTGTCCCTCCTCCCCCAGTCTATCCAACCGATGGTCTCACTCTCTCTCCTCTTTTTTTTTTTTTTTTGTTTTTTTCGACTTTCTCGCGCTTTCTTATTTCTCTCCCTCCCCCCCCCCCCCCCCCCTTCCGGGGTCCTCCTCCCTCATCCAAATTCCCCGTCATATTCACAACGACGCTTCCAATTCCATTTCATGTTTTTGAAGACAATTGAAATTCGTTCCTCCTATGGTGGTACAATTTTATCAACAGTTCCTCAATGAGTATCCCACCTCACTTTCTATCACTATCTCACCCCACTGCTCATCTTCATATCTTTATCTATCTATCTATCTATCTATCTATCTATCTATCTATCTATCTATCTATCTATCTATCTATCTATCTA
>JBCEWB010238464.1:0-23609 GCA_039654565.1 Peronia peronii
AATCTATTGTTTCATTTTTATTCGATTTATCAGAAATTCGGATTATCAGAGTTCGGTTTGCGTGGACTCGACTGTACATTCATATTTATCAAAAAATGCCTACGTATTCCAAGTCTTTGGTGCAGATGCTATTAAATACACCCTTGTCAGCCAACATATTTTTTTTCATGACAATGTTCTGAATTTGTTTTGGACTTTATTGGATCCTTATTCATTGTTTGATGCATATACCTAGATTATGTCAACAGTGACTCTAGAGATGAATTACAGGAGAAATTAAATTGGGGCTTCCCTGTGAGATTATGTTCAGACATGCTCATATATCAATGGCTCCATGAAAGACTTCACCATACACTGCTTTTTTCATTGGCCTATGGCAGAGTCTTACACGGAACCATCAATACTTATAATATATAGCTTGAATGGCATTGTCAGTCATGGATTTCATATTTTTCTATCACAGTGTAAAACATGAAATACCTGATTAGATATATATAAATATCATTGCTACTTGTTGCAATGCTCTTGGTACTTTGCACTGTCTCCTATGTGCAGTATCTACATCAAGAGTGAGCGAAGTTAAATGAGATTGTGATTCCCTATGGTTATGTGGCATCTCCATATTCCCATGTAATTTCTTCCTCTTCTGGCTCCTGTTCAATTCTCTTCATTAAATGTTCATCACCATCGACTGGGACCTCCACCACAGACTTGCGATGGTCGGCTGCCTGTTGCAGTAATCTGGGACCTAGGATTGCAATAAAAAACGATCCCAATGGTGCCGTCAGTAATATGGAAAGGACTGCCAAGTTGAGGACCTGAGAACAGAGAAATAATTTTTAAAAAAAAATAATTTTTTTTAAAAATCAGCAAGAACCGTAAAATAAGCCCTGAAAGTAAAACTTGTTCGAAGGTTTGAGAAAGTGATGATAAGTACAGTAAAATGGATGAAATACCCAAGTTCAGGACCAGGAAATAAAGAAAAACAAAATCACCAATTATCTCGGATCTGCACAACAGTCCCTGAAAGTGGCAATGTTAGCATTAGTAGAAGGTAATGAACACATGACAACCAAAAACAATTAACTGAGAGTGAAAAATAAAAGTGGGCACTCATCCAGAAGCCAACATTCCCGTGGATAAGATTAACCATCTGACAGTCAAATGAAAAAAAACCAAAAAAAACCAACAAAACAAATTCTGAGGAGATGAAAGTCTCACACATTAGGATAAATAAATCACATAAAAAAGATTATATGTATCAAATGTGTTAGTGAAACAAAAATCCTGCCACCATGAATCCTGACACATGTTGGTGGAGCAAAAAAATTGTCAGTCCGGAAATCAAAATCTGTGACACAGAACAAAAAGCCTTGAGTCAACACAAGAAATAAAAAGCCTGAATCCTAAGGGAAAAAAGCTGATAAAATAGAAATTTTGTTACTCTGGAAATGAAAACCTGTCCATAACAACAAAATCTTTGGGTCTATCTGAAAGATGAGAAATAAGAATAATCAAATATAAGACAGAAAACTTAAATGGAATGAAAAACAACAAAGAAGTGATGGTGAATAACAAATGTAAATATGAGCGTCATCATGTGCTCTTTGTAAAATACTGCACTAGCAAAATTGTCTAGGTATGTGGGTTAGTGTTTAATTGGGTGAGAGGGTGCATGAATTCTTTGCGATGAAACTGGACCAAGAATATTTAATAATTCCCAAATTCTAAAATAAAACAACAAAACTATTATTCTACTTTTCCTATATGCCGTACCGTATTTTCACATTAGTTTCTGTGTTGATTTAACAGAATTAAGCAAGTTCCACTTACAGAATTAAGTAATTTCCCATTGGGATGGATAATTAATTAAGGAACATCCTTTATGAAAAGTTCTAAGAATGTCTAGTCCTTTTGAAAAGCTTGTGATGATGAAAGGATACCTGACTAAACTGTATGTCAAATTCTAACTAACAGAATGCAAAAACAGTAGATGTATTTATTTTTTTTACTATTTTAAAAAATCAACTAATGCAAACACAATCAGATTTTGCTGTAGCTTCTCAGGCATGATATATGTAGAAACATAATTATAATAACAAAAAATAAATATTGAAAAACTAAGCCATAATCTCCAACAATTTCTATCTATCCCTTCAATCATTTGATCATGTAAGGACTCCATTCATTTCGATAAAGCATTTTATTTAGTTCCAGCTAGAGGACTTAAGAATATAATGTTGACCCCTGGTTACCATTAAATGCCCAGGGCCTATCAACTGACATTTTATTGGAAAAGTCAGTCAACCAACATAATACAAATGTCATAAATAGCACAATAAACACTGACACTGACAGTATAACCAGGTAAGTTACTTTTCTCTATCTATCCAGACTATTAAGATTGCACTGCAGCATTACAGTACTATTTCTCAACTGTGCTTTTTTTTCAAGAGAAAGTAAATTTGCTTTGTGAAGCCTCTGATAAGTGAATTTATTTCTTGCACATTACATTGTAGGCCTACAGGCTAGTCAGAATTTATGACTCACTTGTTAGTAAAAGTTTTGTTATTTCTTAATATGTTATATGCACACAAATTTACAAAGTTAATAAAATAATAAATTTAAACAACACAAAAAGAATAAAATAAGAATGTTAAGAAAAAAAAAAGATAACATAATACAATGACAATTAAATAAGCATATTAAGACATACGACTAACAAGTGAGTCATGAATTCTGGCCCATCCTATATAATGTTCAATGTTGAAAGCTTTTTTCACTGATTTTATATGGCAGACTACAGTGACATTAATAAAGTCAGTCAAACATCAATATTATTTTCTTTCATAACAGTTCTTTAGATTTCAAATGATGAAGACACCAGTAAATAGAAATGTTGATCATACAATATGTGTGATAATGAATAGATGGGTTCTAATCTCATAAATTTTGATCAAACCATAAGTGGAAATAATTATATCTATATGAAGGGCTTTACAATGAATGTATAGGGAATGCTGTAACAAAACTAGAATCCGGTAGCAAAACAACGAGTTTTTGTACATACTGATGGTGGGGAAAGCGTTGGATATGAATGATTATCTAACCTTGTGGTGGAAGCTCTATTTGCACAGGGAAAAACTGCTTGCTTTATGCTAACGAGCAACCATCATGTATACATCACTGGAAGCTGAGAATATCTATGAGTGTCTACAATAATAGATTGTAAAGTGCGTAGAGCTTGTACCCTTACAAGGATAGGCGCTAAATGCTCTCTATTATTATTATTATAATTATGTGATGTATTCTCTTTATTAATACTTATAATAAATTTCTTAATGTCATGCCAACTTGTCATACATTCATGAGATTGGCCATCCATTTCGAAAAAAGGTGATTTTTTTTTTTTTTTTTTTGGCCTCATATTGAGAGTGAGAGTTACGCATTTACTTGTCATTAAAATGTAAAAGGTGGACGCACTCTGTCACAAGCTTTGTATATATGACGTACATATTAATTCAGATGTCTTTATTTCCAGGTAATGAAAAATATTATGAAACCTTGTGTTCTTTAACAATTATATATTTTTAAATGAAAAAAACTTAAGGATTTTAAGGATTTTGTAGCTTACAACAAAGTTGATATGACACTTTATAAAATGTCATTGTTTCATTGTATTTAACTTTACTCAATTTCTTTCACATGTACATATGAACATAATACACAGCAATTTTCCACTGCTCTTTCTCCTATGACAAATCAAGTAAGACGGTGGATGACGCTCAGGAATTTCGTATATTTAAAGTTCTGATTTCTGGATTAGCATTGTATCATCAGTTATCAATGATGATATTCAAACCAGGGTGGGCTGGTTTCTGTTACTGTTTTCTTAAGATTTTTCTCCTTCTCTCACTTAATTCTGAAAATGTTGGTTTCCTTTTAGAGTTCAGGATTCTGGCCTTTCTATATATTTCTCTTCTTGTGTCCTACACAAAAACTTCAGCTCTGAGTTAAACTGCATATTTTGTACTTACTGCAAGTGCACTATATTAACTGCAAATGAAGATAGTTCTGCTCAGTTTTGTGAATAATTGTAAAAAATCCCCATGTATTTGTTCACATCTGTCACACAGAAATATTGACTAATAGTCCATGTCATTTTAATTTAATAAATATTGCTCAAAGATATAACTGTTTTAGTCCAAATTGCTTTCATTTTGATTGAGTCTGGATAATCCTAAATAATTAATGCTATTTGTCCTATTTATGGATTTTATGGTGCCTGGCCATGGCCTAAAGTTATGGCTGGTCAGTGAAGATCACTATGAAAAGCATCCAATATGAGGAAAATTTCCAATATGATGAAAATCTATCACGAAAAATGCAAAATCAACAATAAAATGTATAAAATTATTGTAAGAAATTTAATAAACACTCAATATTACAAGACTGTGATGTAAAATAGAGTTGTCTTGATGTAAAAAGAAAAAAACATGATCATATATTAGAGAAAAAATTACTTTCAATAAAGGCAGTGGTACAAGTTCTATCTTTGTTCTAGTTTTTGAACTGATATAAAATCGACTATAATAATAACAAATAGACAAATCTACTTTTTATCTGACCATTGTCATCACTTCTACATTTGTTCCAACTCATCAACAGCAAAGTAGCGTGTCTCCTTGTGTTTTTTCGAACAATATTTTTTCCTAAGTAATGACCTATGAAATATGTGAGCATGAATTTCCTATCTGAAAAATTACTCAATATCTGAATTTTATTGATATCTTTCATTCTTCAATATCTAAACTCCCTATAACAGAATCCTTATTTTCCATCACTATTTTCATTTCACATGTATCAGTTTCATAAATGCACTGATGACTGATTGACATTTTGACAGGGTCCATTATGAAATGATTCAAATTTTCAACATAGTATCTTACTTGATTTTAAAAAAAAAAAGATCTCCCTTTCTTTCTGTTTCACTTGAACAAATCTGATCACTTTTCAGAACTAAATACCCATCCTTATTCCTTACATTAAAAAGCATGGCTTACTTTCTTGAAGAGGTCTAGAAAAATGGACACAAAGAGATAATCCTCTCTCTAAAGTGAAAGAGAACACAAAAGTAAATCAAGAATGAGGAACGTGCTGAATAATTCTCACTAGCAAGCTGAACAAGAATATTAATGACACTAGTATTTCCTGAGGAGTCTGAAGCAATTAAATACACTGACGATTTCAAAGACTAAATATATGTATGTATAACCCTCTAAAGACAGCACATGATAATACTCTTGTCCAACAGTGGCAAGATCTGGAAGTTTAAGAACAAACAAATTAAAAACTTGCATTATTAGTAATGATTATTAGGTATGACTCACATTGGTGTCAGAAGTATTGAAAGAAAAAAAACAACTGAAATATTTATGTGCAATGACCTGGGGAAACACTCTATTGGATACTGAAAAGTGTACAAGGCATGATTTCTGAAAGTACAAATATCCCTCTGCAGGGGGCTTTTCTTTTCAAGTGAACATTTTCTTGTGAACAATGCTTTTATTATTTCTTCACGGGATGGAGGAGGGGGGACTAGCTCAACTTATTCCTGTCCTATTCTGCCACTCTGAGTTGAAACCACTACGATCTACAATTTAACTGAGTAACAATTAGGAAGTTTTTCCCTGGAGTGCACATATGTCAGATTATGAACAAAAAAAAAAGAATAGTGAAGGCTTTCTCTCTTTCCAGGCCCAGGTTCCTATGCTTCCAGTAAGCTGTTCTTGTCTTCTCCGTCTGGCTCTGCATTTTTGTCAACTCGTGTTTTGTCTGCCAGCTCCATTTCTTGGGACTTCGGTGTGTGCTTGAGAAGCCGAGGTCCAGCTAAAGCAATGCCTACAGCCCCAATGGGAGCGGTCACTAAAATGACCAGCACAGCCATCATCAGCACCTATGGACCACAGTACTGGCTAGTTAATTGCTGGTACATTAAAGCTGTGATAAACCTTCACCTGTTAACTGAGACTTGCCCATCCTTGACAAAATCTAGGTTATCAGATGTTATTGTGACAGCTCGCTCATGCAAATCAGTCACTCTGTGCACTGAACACCTGTACAACCTCAAAAACAATATGCCATACCCACAAAGCAAATGATTATTGAGTTATATCTGTGTATCTGTGTACATTCAGCTGTTCAGCAAAATATGCCTCACTCAAGTGAAAAGTTTCCTTATCAGTGTTTGAAAGCATATTAATGCCATCATCAAAATAAAAGATACATATGTAGCTGTAAGAGATTTCTTGATTGATCAAAGGGAGCAGAAGCAGGCCAGGGAATAATTTGGAAGTGTGAATTCAAGGCTGACATAGAGGAGCTGATTTGGAAAAAAATTGAAAAAAAAAAGCATGAGACAGGAGAGACTTGAGCCATCTGTATAAGATCTTTGCTCCATTTGGGGATCGAGATAATTTCCACCAAGAGGTTGAAAGACATATGTAGAACGTAACATTTGGGGATTAAGGGCTTAATGATGATGATGATGATAGTGATATTTTTTCTTCATTGCCTAGACACAAAAAGTCAAGTGGGCTCCAAAATTTGGCACTCCATCTATTTAGTCAATTACAACTCACTAATTCTCAAAATTTGTTGTCTGTTTATTTTAATGAATGTAATTATCACTTGACAGTATATGTTTTGACATTGAAGATAGTTATATGCATTGCAAAATGATGATGATGATGATGATGAAGAAGAAGGAGTAGAGAAGCTGGTGATTACTACCCAACCAAACATAAAATTAAAAAGTTTATAAATGTAATGGAATATAGACTGTTTTTCCCCAAAACATCATTTAAAATCATATTAGCCAATAAGTTTTGCTTACATCTATTACCATGTTTAAGCTCGTCATTCAGAAAAGCTAACCTATAGATTTATCATCAGGTAGTTAGTAAGACATTTGAAACCAACACCATTTACAGCTTTGTTGGAAACCATAAGTTATATCAGGCTCCAACAATTTTAAACAACAACTGTCTATATATAAGTGGAAAAATATTCATCATACTGGTTGCAAGGAATTAACAAAATATGCCATGCTATGAAACACTAAAATCTTTCAGTCTTCCAAAGTTCCAGTTGTACTCTTTCATGGTGAGTAAAAACATCATTGAAAATTTGAGGTTCTTTAATAATCATTCGACATAACTTCACAAGTCTTGGCCACTGGCTAGTAGCCAATAAGCAGATGATCAATTGAGAAACAAGAGGAGAGTGAAGTGATATGAAAATGTGTGACAATGAAATACAAAAAGTGGAGTGAAAAAATGTCACAACATGGATATCTATACAAAGCGTTGTAATGAAATGTCATATTCATGAAAGATTACTCTAGAGTCAGTAAATGTATGCTTACATTTGAATATTGTGTCACTATCTTTACTTTACAAGCTGTAATGCACTGGCAATCGTTTTATTCTCAATTTTATTAAGTCATCAAAAGCTGTGTATAACGAAGTTGTTAGTCGTATTTACAAAGTATGAGCAAAGTACCAAAACACCTAACAGTTCCCCTCTCAATAATCAAATTGAGTTAAAAGAAAGACAAAGAACAACATGCGACAGGATTACAAAAATAGAAGGAAAATCAATAGAAAAAACTATGAGCTTATTTGTGCACAATCACAATGACAACTGTTCATGCCGATGGTAACAGGCACAAACTGTGTAAGTTCAAAATTAGGTCAAGCTATATTTCTGTCTTAAAATATTTCTTGGAGAACCTCTTGCATCATGCCTTTTTATAGTGCAAGTTTACAAGCTGGAAACTATATAAAGGTATGGGTGCATGAGGGTTTTCAAGGGGCATTTTAAGACAAAAATATAACTTGACCTGATTTCGGATTTAAATGGTTTGTGCTGTCACCATTGATTTGCAGTGTTAAGAAATATGATCACTATGATTGTGTTTCCATTAATACTGCTTACTGAGAAACTCAAAAGCACATAAATGGAAATGGCATGCTTTCTTAGCTTTTTGAAACAAGAATTATATGATGGAATTCTACAACTTCAAGTATTCAAAAACTATTTGTTTGGTAGGAATTAACATAACTGTTGCTTATTGTGAAAAAAAGGGGCAAAAACAGGAGAAAAAGAAGGTAAGAATAAGAGTAGAACTGAAAGAAGGGGAGGGATTAATAGCTGCCAATATCGCTGCCATGAATAAGACAAACATATATAACATAGAGAAAGTTGAATGAGATCAAGAGAGAAAAGTAAAGAAAATGCTATCAGAGGTGTTATTTCACTTGTAAAATGTTTTTGTGAGTCAAGGTATTTATATCTGATTCTGAGATGGCTGTGTGTAATTTGTATGCACAAAGTTACCTGTTTGCCCAGGTCTTCCAAATCCTCATCACCTTTGGCTTTAGCATTGTCCAGGGCTACAGCTCCTATAGCTGCCTGCAAAAAATCAGAGTGAATGATAAACAGTTAGCAACTGTGAAAAGTAAATGATCAAACTTTCAGTATATAGAGCACAATACAAAAGAAAGCAGCTGGTGAAGGTGTGGGACACAAACTTTTTCATAACATTTGGCTATAGCTCAGAGAATGGCTTGGGGAAAACCTAGAAGAGATAAAAAGAACACTATCACAATTTACATCCCTGAACAATCCAGGAGAAGCTTGGAAATTGGCTCAATTGAGCAATTAGCACACAACTGAGAAGATGGAAAGTTGTCGGATGACGTAATGTAAGTGTGACCTGGAAGGTTATCTAAGCAGTTACAAGAACAAAAGGACATGACACACCAGGCATGAGTCGAGCAGCATTCATCCTATGATACTCTAAATACTTTGAGAGATGTTATCAGCGCATTGCATGTCAGGATAATTTACAATGATGTAAGGTATAGGACAGAGAGATGCTGCTCGTAGTCTGACTGACAGTATGATTACATTTGGTGTAAGAGACAGGATAAAAGGGAATTTCTGTTGATGACAGGCCAGTTGAAGCTCAAAGTACAAAAGAGTCATAAGGAATGAAAAAGCCAAGTCGTTCACTATCAAGACCATGATATATTCATTATGCTCTTGCCTCTATCCCAAAACAAACTATGTCTGTCAGACTGAAAGACTAAATATCTGTTTGAGACACAATAAGGACTGCCACCGATTACAATGTGCAAGGTCAAAATATAAGAGTATAAAAAGAATTCTCCAAATTTCCAGCAACCAAAATCCATGGCATCTGGTATCTGAGTGATTGCTATAAAAAGCTTTCACCTCAATTTTATAAAATGGAGAATTTTTCACATCAGCTGCTTACCTGTACAGTAGCTTTGGGAAGCCAGGCAAATGGAATGAAAAATCTTTCCCTCATAGTCAAATTTGTCCTTAGGACAGCACAGAATGAAACAAAGATACGCACAGTCAACCCAATGCCAAGAACTGCAATACCAAGACCTGTCAACGGGAAAAGTTAAGTACAATTATTGTGGACAAATCCTCTTGTAGGTAGTTTTTTTATTTTGTTTAATCCATAAATAATTGTAAGTATTTCAAATACTGTGATACAATTTAAAAAATCATTTGACTATGCCTTCCCAATTTGCAAAATCCAGGACCAATTTACCACTCTGATTCAGAGAAAGGTTAGTTTTGTTCTATCTTATATCTAATTTCAAAACTGTGTGATTATATTGTTCACTTAGTCTTGTATAACAGAAAGCACACATTAGTTGCTCTTTGACAATTCTTGCCATAGATCTAGATGACTTGGTCTATCAACACTTACCAACTATATCCCCATCCAATGATGACACTTCCACTTCAGCACCAATCAGACCAAAGAGCAGAGGCTGGAAGATCATCCACAGGACTCCTACTACATCTTCTACTGGGTTCTGGAAAGTGACATGACCCTATGACATATGACAATCAAACCAGTTCTGAATAACATATTTTATTCTTTCTGGTTCATTGCCTGAGCTTCATAGAACACAGAAATAATTTCCAGACAGATATCCAAATATGTTCTCATTTTGCTGAGAATCTGACATCAGCTCTTAGCATCCGACATCACTTTGATCAGAATGAACGATATAAAATGGATAAACATCACAGGCTAGCTAATTCATTGTGTGTTCATGTCCAGCAGAATACCAACATTACACAAGCACTAATTTCTTTAGGAAGTCGTGGTATCCCCAAATGCCATTTTACATTCAGTTAATCTGCTGATACACCTGATTTACTGCAAAAATCAGCAACATCTTATGACTTGAATTTAAGATACTGGGATTCTGTTTGTTTATAAACAATGTATTACACAATGAGCTTAAATCAGTCATATTATGACTGTCGATGATTCTGATCTCAAATTTTTACTATGCAACAATGTCAGAATGTGAAAAATAATACATGCAAATTTGGTAAAAGGAAAAAAAACAGGAGAGCATAAGAAGACCATATGAATGAGAATAGATGATGTGGTTAAATAGGTTGCATCAAAATGCAGTGGTGGACAATCCATTTTTAATGTTAAAAGACCAATGCATCAAAGTGTAAGTTATTTCAATCAAGACATTGGCAGTTCAGTCAACAGCTCATTATGACTCACATTTAGCTCCAGAACTTGAAGCCAGGTAACTAACTACATGTAATGAAGAACATGAACAGGAAGTTCTGTTTTACTTTGACAAACTGAGGGAACTGAAGTTTTCATTTTGTATACTCTGCTGTCGTGCTTCTGTTTTTTTTTTGTGTACACGAAGTGCAGCAGTCTTACTACTCTTTCTGTTGTTTGTTTACCGATTCTCCAGGCTTTAATTGACTTCTCCAGCGGAGAGCTGCCACAAAGGCCAGAGTGAGCACACCCAGTGGCCCCGCCCCTGCCCAATCCAGTCGGATACTGCCAAAGATGGCCATCAGCCCCAGGCACATGAGGAGAACTGAACGGAACAGCAATGGACGTTTCTGTGGGTTTTAAAGGGTGAAAAGAAGATTAGAAATGGCAAAACAGACAGCATAAATGAATCAAACCTGTTGTTTACTAATGTTCAGTGGTTTATTGTTACTCACATGAAATGCTGAAGACATCCTTTTTTGCTGATGAATCAAAAAATGCTTGAATTCTAACATTTACTGAAACAAAAGTATCCTCAGTCCTGATAATCAGAACTGTCAGAATTGTTATGGCAGACAATTATGGTCTTGGTAAGCCTTTCAACCTGAGGTGGTTATCTTGGTCATTGTGGAGCTTGACAAACAACATAACACCAATGGTGGGTTTTATTGGGAACATAAGTATTTCTTCACAAGGTATAAATTAGCCCTGTGTAATTAATAAAGATTCTTTTTTTTTTTTAATTAAGGCATGGTGGGAAGAGATATTTCAAGTTCATTAGAAATTTTCTGCCAAGATTCGGCCAGTCTAACGTGGAAAAAAAAAAGCATAAAAGTCAATTCTATTAAAACTAAGCGTCAGGAAACACACAGTTTCTTGATATTCCCTTCGTATGAAACCATTAAGCAAAATGTTATCATGAATGCATAATAATTATCGTTTTATTTTTTCATAGCTATTTTGATATTTACAGAAAGTTATGTCACATTATTCCAAGTTTTCATTCAGTAACACTATAAAATGATTCTCAACCTGTATGATGAAATTACACAATAATGACTAAGTAATCCTTATATGGAAAGATGCTGTCTAATACTATTACGCTGCAAAAGGGTATTAGCATTACCATGATTACAGATGCTCTGCTAATTAGATTTTTAGGCTTTCACAAACAAGTTGAATGCTGCTATAGATTTATTCTATAAGTCCATGTGGCTGAAGGCTTGGCCATGTAAAAGCTGAAATCAGATTGTAAACAGCACTATTGGGCTCTTCAACTGAAACCAGAACAGGGAGAGTTATTCCATTTTTCTTCCTGCCCTCCTATTTGTTGTTGCAATTAATCAGTTGTATAGAAATGACCATAATACATAAAGTATTAACTGCTCACAGTGCAGCATGTTACCCATTGTAAACTTAGAGGCTAAATGCTTCCAACTAAATGTTACAATTTAAGTGTCAAGCAGATCCTGGGAGCCGTTCTCAACAAGTGCATAGTAGATCCACAAATCTGTTCCCCGTATAGACTCTTGCAGAAATTCCTTTACAAAATCTGACCACTCTGGATCAAACTGAAAATGGTGTCTCCCATGGTCTGAATTGAATCAGATCTTTCTTGATTTTATCGCAGTATCTGGACAGCTGTAGCTATCTCAGCACTCAAGTAATTAAAAATAAACAGTGTTCATTATCAACATGTGAGCACTGTAAACTTCAGAACGTTCCTAACAGAAGACACTCACACTAGAAGGCTGGGGAAGATACCACAGCACAATGCCAACAACAATTCCATAGGCCACACCTACTATGGCTTCCAAGGGACCCTTGAACAAAGTCCATACAATGTTGCCTGGAAAAAAATACACAACAGAGCAATGGCTGAGACATAGATGATTGATAGACCTCCAGATTTTTCAACTGGAAGCAGACAAAACAAAAATGAAAGGGAAAAAACGACACTGAGATGTTACCAAATTCAGACTAGAAAAAGAAGTATTACTTTCCCATGTTTCTCCTTGGGGAATTAATTGCATTTGCTTACCAAGAAAGATAAAGAAAAATAGTCTATGACAAGCACAAAGAGTTGAAACAAATTAATATAAGTATCTAAGAGCTGTTAAAATCTTTCAATTTGGGCGTTTAATATTTTCCTTATTTGAAGTATTTCTGTGAACAATAATAACTCCATACAAATATCTTTGCAACAGAAGCATTCATATCATTTTGCTCGTCATGGATTTACATGGTTTAAAATATATACTTGTTTTATCACAGTACAGATACTGTGGTCTCAGACTACATTAATCCATCGTGATCATGGCTTTGTACCATCCATAATTCATATCACACACCTGCATCTTAGAGATTACATTAAACTGGCAGAACAGTTTGGTTCTGTGTTTGCAGATTATTTAAATACATGTGATTATGTTCTTGAAGCAGGTCAGGATAGGAACCACATGGGACCATCACACAGCTAGAGATTGAGCTATGCCACTTTACTTTCTCAGCTCAGTGTAATCAGACAGAAGAAATTAATGCAAAACTTCGAACACCGTATGAGAAAGGTGCATGAACTCTATAAAATTACAGGAGAAATATTAATCTAAATAAAACTAACTTGGAAAAAAAAAAAAAAGAACTTGAGGAGTTCACTACATTACCATGTTGATATGTGGACCTTATTGTTTCATACTTGATGAGGGACATTCTTTTTCTTCAACAACAACTACAGAGAATCAAGTAAAACAAAACAAAATGTCACGCATGCCCTACCAGAAGAGAAACTGATCCCTAGAAGGACACCAAAGCCAGTGATGGCCAAAACATCATCCACGCTGGCTGCAGCAATGACCAGGGTGGGGATACCTTTGTCGATACCATAGCCACGGTCGGATAAGCCCAGCAGGGAGGGGACGACCACCGCTGGTGACACGGCAGCAATCACAAACCTGATAAAATATCACACAGCTAAGAAAAAGCCAGTATGCCAATGAAGTACCTACAATAAATTTAGCTGCAAATGTAACAGAACTCTGCCAAAAATCAGCAGCCCAAATAACACAGTTTCCAAAACCTAAATGACTCAGCTACCAAAAACCCACTGACACCAATGACACTCCTATCTTACCATAATCCAATGACCCAAAAATGACAAGCTCCAGAGAAAAAAAAAAAAAGCAACTAAAATTACACAGCTCTCAAAGACTCAATAACCCAAATGACACAACTTCCAAAGCTGTGTACCCTAAATGACATACCTTCCAAAAACCCAGTAACCCAAATGACATGCATACCTTCAAAATTCAAAAATCCAAATGACACAACTACCATATATATTCACCATTGTAAGATTACATTACTGGTTTTAGGGTATAAATCTAAGAGTGCCCAAGGTAACTTCAGACTTATCTATCATCAAGAAAATGTGACTTGCAATTTCAAAGTATGAGGGGTTTCACATTATGTGTCTTTTTTATCACAATGTTTCTCCAATTAAAAAAAAAAAAAAAGCAATTAAATTAAATAATGCATTGACATAATGTTTGATAGTAGACATAGCTTTCATTTCCTTCATGGACAGCTAAGTAATGTTAACAAAGATATAAAATTGAAGTGTGATGATGTTTGCAAACACTAAAAAACATTACAGTCCACTAATATTTACAAACATTTAAAAATTACACTACAAAATGAAAAAAATGTTCATTGGAAAACTAAAAAAAAAAAAAAATGACAATGACAAATCTTTGTTCATTTCTTTTGCCTAAGTTCTAGCAAACTGACCCCAGCATAAATCCCCATGACCAAGGAAATCCCAGGATGAGATGGGCAGCAATGCCATCAGTGACTGCCTCAGTCAGACAGGGCAGGAAGGCCAATCGCAGAACAACAAAGGACAAACGGCGCAGTGCCTTCGGATCTAGGCCCAAACCTGCTCGGATCAAGATCACTGTCAGTGCTATCTGTCTGTAAACCATGGGGAAAAAAAAAGGGAAGGGCTATGAAATACTAGAGCAAAAAAATACAATACCGATCACTGTGAGAGAAGAAAACTAAGGAAACGAATTAAAAACTAGAAAGTGAAGAAAGTGCAGAAATGATCTCATATAAACTCATCAAAAAGTCTTGCAGACTAAGTTTATACCTTAATTAGGATTCTATTGAATTAATTTAATATATCGTTCTATTGACATGCTTCTTTTTCAATGGCAACAACCTGATAGGCTTCATGCTTATGAATGGAATGAATGAGATATCATTTAGGCTGTCTCTATTTAACATGTAATGTATCATAGTGCAGTGACGAGATTTTACTAAAGACATTATCAATGAAGAACTAACTAACCTGCAGCCAGATGACCAGCTCGGGTAAATGTCTTTGGCCACATCGATGTGAGGAACATTTCCTAGTATTCCTCCCACCAACAACATACCTGCAACGGACAGGGACATATGACCACCATGGGACAGTGCAAGTGATGGCATTAGGAGAGATCTAACAGTTATCTTAAAAATAAAAGCTTTGCTACCAATTTTTTTCTTGGTCTTATAATTTTCACTAAAGTTTCTATCTGTATGCAACTGTCTGCATTGGGACAAATGACTCTGGTTACATCAATTTATAGCAGCATTTCCCAATATCCCTCCCTACCTAGTATTTTTTCCACCAACAACATACCTGTGACAACCTGGGACATGAGCCTGTCATGAGATGATGAGACATCATTGTTAAAGGACTTGTGCATCACCCTATGAGCAAACACTTCGTTGCCACTGATACAATTTAAGTAAGTTTCTTACCTATATGAAATTGGCTATATCACACTTTATTAGTTTCGACTTGGAAAAAAGTTTTAAAGATAATATAACTCAAGTAATCAAGTAGCTGAAATTCCGAATAATCAAGATGGGGTGTGGCTTAAAAAACAAAGAACAAAACATCAAGAAAACAAAAATAAACAAATAAATTTTTGAAAATCGGAAATGAAAAAGAAAAAGGCAAATATACTCCCTACAATGCCAAAGACTAACATAATTCAAGAAAACCGAAGGTGTTGAGGGATTTACTGAAGTTGTTTAGAATGCTAGTCTGTATACTGAGGCACGAAGGCAAGTTTGACGCCAAAAGTCTCAGTATACATTGCTGGAGCGTCAGACTTTTTTTAAAGACGACATATTATGATGTGAATATTTAGTAATTAAGGATGACAAAATCTGGGCACCATATTACGTCACTGTACGCTGTGTAGAAAAGAATGTCATTGTAAAATCCGATACGCGAGTATTTGACCAGATCGATCCATTGACACATCTACGTTGATATTCTGCAGTTTTGTGCTCACATTTATCCGAGCCGCAATATCGCCCACACCATCCGTTTCCATCAGACGCCATTTAGGCCTAAACTTGTGGACCATTGATAAGTTGGTTCTCTTCCAATTTGAAACACTCATGTATATCGGTAAATTCGACCGAATAGTTAATATCAGCAATGATAAAGGGCGTGGGGAGGGATGGAGAAGGTGAAGAAAAACATGAGGAGATGGGAGACACATCTGACTGCACATCGCTGCATTGTTTCTTTTTTTCATTGTTTACAGGACAATTCAGCTACAAAATAGAATCTACAGTAGCCACGTCTCAGGCCACGGAGAGATTAGAATGGGTCTATTACGAACACTACTACAATGCACCACATTTGCGATTGCTTCCTGTTGTAGTGTGGTCAACATACGTCATTAATTTGTTCTGTGTTCCCATGAGGTCTTAAACAAGTCCTGGCTGTCAATTAAGAGCTGCCTCACCTATGGCTACATCTGACTGAAGTCTGAGGTCTTGTGATCTATGTCATCCCCTTATCTTAAAGTCTTTAAAAGCAAGAACGAATGTGACATAGATCACTTGTCACCTGGACTGTCAAGTCCAGTTTGTATTACCGCTCTCTCCTGGTCGCTTAAATCTTTCAGGCCAATACATCACGTCCGTGTAGTTCCCTGGACACAGGCGGGCTGGGCAGGAGATAAATGACTTGTGAAAAGATTTCTGAATGATGACTGACAACCCGGTCCCGAAAGTGACGCCGTAGCTTGTACTGCCCATGATAGCGAACTATTATTATTATAATCATTATGTATTTGGTTAGTCCGGAGCTCGCAATAGGGAAAGATCACTGACGAAATTAGAGGACATACATTCCATGTGTTCCTTTAGGGAATATTTAGTTTTAGGCTCGTTTAACTATAGACACATGTTTATAAAGCAATAAAAACAGAGGACACATAAAACACGAGTTTAGTGAGATGACCTTTAGTGAGACGTTGAATGATATATTTCTACCCAGAGGATGACGAATCAGACTCACAAGAAACAGTCTCCTCCATAGTTTTTTCCCCCCACAAGTATATACCATTATAATTTTAAATGTAAATTCATATCTCCAGTTGAGCGAAATTATCCAAATGAAACCTTGCACTTAATATGCACTTTTGATATAAAAAAAAATGTGCCCAATAACGGACAATAGGATCACAGAGTCCAACATGTAAAGTTAATGGAGCACTCCAGCCTCGACCCGCGGTGAGACAATCTGAGTCCTTCAGCCTGCTCTGTCAACAACCAGTATTTGAACATGACTGCATCTTTTACTATAGTTTTATCGAGAAGGCGGGGGTCTCTCTCGATTAGATAGGGGCAATTCATCCTTGAGGGTCCCTAATATGGTCTTATATGCCGGCAGTCCTGTGATCATCCTACCTGACATAAAATGAGGATTAATTAAAGACACTAGGCCTAGTTAGTTGCTGCCTTCCCCGATCTCTGGGATGAAATCACGACAAATAAGAAAGATGAAATCAAACTAAATTATCTTGAAAATCGAACAAACAAACAAACAAACATATTGTTTCAATTGCCTTTTCCCTGCCCTCCTTCCTCCACCCCTTGAAAACAAAATCCTGTCTTTCCATGGCCCAAGGACGAGAAAGCCATTATTATTTATCGTAGACAGAAGAGAGATATAGTGACAGACTATGTGCGTATGTGAGTTTGAGACAGCAGACAGACAAATACAGATTCACCCATACAAACACATGGACATCCTGATAAAGAGAGAAATCAATAAACTGTCCTCTGACCCAGGACAAAACCATTCATTTTTATATGGAAATGCCCACCCAGACACACAAACACTGCCATCGACATGGAGCTTATCATAAACAAGCATGTGTTCGAATGCTCGATGTAAGAATCTTGGGTAGAAGAATTATTGACTTCGGTTATAGGTATGTATGCATGCCATTCCAAACAACAGTTCTGTTCTACAACCGTTTAATGACTGAATTACTATGACAAGGGCAAAGATGGACAGGTTGATAGCCAACTAATTTACAATACGTTTGGCTTAGGATTTGAAAAAAGACAACAGATGTAATAAGGTTTCAGGTGTGGATAAAAATGCCGAAACAAGAACATACCATAGATTCAGTCTCTAATTCCACTTAAAAGGCCCTAAAATGAAATGCAGTCAAGTGCATTTTCAGAAAATGTATCTCCAAATGAGTTTTTTTTTTTTAAACTGATGTCATAGTTCTAGTTATGCCAGTTTTACACGGCATGGTTAAGAGTTTTTCAATCTTGGTTCAAATTGCAAAAAGTGTGAACTGTGACTTAGGTCCCTCTCGTTCTCAGGGCTTCAGTTACGTGTATCCAACACCATCACACCAGAAAACAAGTTTTATAACGTTCATTATTCGCCCAATCAAGATGGATAAGGGACAAGGAAAGGGTAGCGGGGGAATGGGGGAGGGATCGACTATTCTAAATGAGATATGTCGGCAAAATAACTAAAGAGCCTTTTTAAAAATAATAATAATAATAATAATAATTACGACGTAAAGCTTCTGCGTCTGATAGATCACCACTAATGTTAAAAACCTGTCATTATCTTTTCGACTTTCACGTCAGCCACCTGCCAACGTCTATCTCGGTCTTGTCTCATTTCAGCAATCACATTTACATACGGCCATGCCCGCGATTCGCTTGAGATGTTATGCATACAAGAGTACTCAATCATGGGCTGTTCGTATACATATAACAGTTGTATTACAATCTCTTTGATAAAAACTATTCTTTTTCTTCATTATTTAAAAATGTAAACAAAGGGTAACAAAAAACTAAATGCACAAGCTCGTTCCCTTTTCAACTCTTGAGAAGGACCAGGAAGTTGGAAACTCACACATAGGATAGATAGAAGTCAACTAGACTAGAATGGACACGGCAATAAGATAGGAAGGACGACCACCACCAAGACAAATACACATGGTAAAGGGTGGGGATAGACAGAGCTGGCGACCACGTAGGCACCATAGCAGTTAAAGGACAGAGGTCGAGAAGCCATGGAGGAAGGAGGCAAGACCACATCAAGACAGTAGATGGGTAGAGTTGACAGATCCACCTTGCCGAGGCCAGAAACAAGACTGGTAAAGGCGGGAACCGTTAGGTCCCTGTAGCTGAAGCGCCACCCAAATGCCACCTAGCGTCATGAATTTTGTTTTGTGCTTGTTTTATTTTGCTACAATACACCCTTTTTCTTTTTGTCTTGTTAATAAGGATCCGTCAAGACAGCCACCCGCAGGAGGCTGAAAGGTGTAGCATACCGTATTGTCCTTGATAAATACGGATGTAATGCTTTTTCAATTTTTTATTTGTTAGGTATTATGTCAGCCAAGTAATATTGAAGGTGATATCCTATCTTTCCTGACACTGATGACAAAACAATTCAACACAACTGCAAACCAAATAAATTCAGTACACTTGGGATTTAAACCCTGTGTTTTTCAAAGGCAGCCATCTGGTTTGCATGACACGACAGTCATTCGACCACAAAATAATGTCCTCATAAGATAAAGTTGGTTAACTCCGGACTACAAAAGTACCTTATTTAACCGCGCAGGAAAATTACTGACATTTTCATCATGAGTGAGTTTTCTTACCATGGTAACCAGATCATTCAAAACAAACAAAATATAACAGGTAGAGTGGCTATGTTCTACTTGGTCAGTCCAAAATGGTCACAGGACAAAAGGAAATGAAATCAATGACGTCTCAAGGAATACGTTGCCCGTACATGCATTTGCTGGCCTCTTTTCTAGATAGAGTAAAAGGGGCATTATACGTTCAGTCGAACCGGACTGGTTTCGACTGCAGTCAGCCTGCAGCCCGTCATATGACTGAAGTCAGCTATTACATGCAACGATCAAACTGACGGCAATCCGTATCAGACAAACACATACAGGCTGAAATCCCACCATGTGTGCCCAGAGCCATGGTGGATGATAAAGTGATGGATGACATCTTAGCAACTCATGTTATTTTGAAGATAAGAGAAGAAGAAAACATCGTTTATGGTCGAAAAATTGGTTTTTAAAGAGGAGTGTGTATCCACATCTGAATCTTTTATGAGAGATTAGGGCATTTCCTGAGGATTTCAATAACTTTATGAGGATGGACCAAGAGACATATCTATATTCTCGCCCTTGATTGCTAGACAATCAACAGTGATGCCAACCGCTGTAAGTCTCCATGAAAGGCTCACAGTAACTCTTCGTTACCTGTCACGGGTAGGAATTTCCAATATCTCAGATTCTCAGCATGAGTTTCCCAATCAGCACTCTCACTGATAATCCACGAAACCTGTGCTGCAATGGGCAAGGTGCTGACCAAATATTATTTAAAGGGAAGATTTTTCCTTCAAACAAAAAACAGCAAATATAATACAATTGACTAAAGTAAGCATACTGTTGTGCACGAATATTAGACCAAAGAACAGACTGATCAGAATTTTTATCTTGGTTTTAGTAGCATTTGTGTACTTCAATTATTATTGTATTTTTTCTTCAGCGTAAGTAATCTTTTGTGCTGTTGATGTTATCCATCCATCTCATCCAATCTCTCTCTCTCCTTTCTTCACCCTCTCTGTCTCTCTATCCTATTTTCATAATGCTCTGAGTCTTGAAAATTTATTGCTACAGTCTTTTGATTTAATATTCCACAAGCACTCCACAGAGCGATGGATTTTGATGAACGGAAGAATTGATTCTTTGCACCATAATGCCATGAAATAAACCGACGTTCACTTTAATAAACAAAAAAAAAAGAATAGGCCTACAGTTCACTGTTAAAGGACAACACAGCACAAAACTTTACTGCATGTGTGTATCAAGCATAAAAAAATAACACGGGTAATCACTGTCTACACAACAACAAAACGTACCATGCATCATGCAATCTAGAAGAAAAAAAGGTAATTATTTTATCTTTTGAATACAGCAACAAAACAAGTTACTCACGAGTCATTTCACTAATTTGGACACGCTGATTCTGATTTTGAAATTATTTTTCTGCTGGGATGTCATTTTAGACAAGTTTATAAAAAAGCATTTAGGTCTATTCACCGGCAAGTAAAAGATCAAAGGCATGTCGTCCGCCCGTCAGGCAGACCGGACCGGAAAATATCAGGCAGTGCCTGATTTTCGGGGGTGTCCGGGTTGACGGACGAAGGACTGACGATTTCCTAATTACGCGTTCCCATCGGACTGACGTTAAACTGAAGTCCAAAACCGATCCGGTTCGACTGAACGTGTAATACCCCTTTAAGGGCTAAGCAGACACAAAAATAAAATTACCAAATACATGTATAAGCTTTATCCAGAATCTAGATCATCAGCTCGATTTTGAATTTCCTAGTTCAACGAGATCCAAATACAAATCTAGATCCACAGCCAAGGCAGCCTTTTTAATCTGAAAATGGACGACATGCCAGTCTACCTGTTCCCTTGTTAATGAAGCGACCATTTTCTAAGCTTGTATTTGGGGGAGAGGGAAGAGAAGGGGGGGGGGGGGCGGGGGTAAGGCTGCCTGTACTATGACATCCCTGCCAGTGCTAGTACTCACCCAGTAAAGGCGGCAGGTGTATCAGACCTACCAGGTATCCGCCGCACCAGCAGGCTATGAAGAGGACCAGCAGGGCAAACAGATTCCCGCCGGGAAGGGCGTGATCGCCGGTAATGGAGTACAGAGTTGTCCACCCTGCGGCTGCCAGCACTAGCAGGAACAAGAAGGCGCCAACACGAGAATGGGGCGGACACAGAAAGTTGTGCAGAAATCTCTGGCAGATGTTGAGAGACGAAGGCAGAGGATGCGATTCTGCCAGGCAGGGGCGTGTACATGTGGTGAAACACGACGAAAGGCGGGCACACCTAGGGCTTGCAGAATCAGATTCTTTGACCGTCTCCTCCATTTCCATTGCCACCTCTGGACCTTTGACTCCATTCCGACTGGCTCCGTCCCCTCGGTGCTTGAGATCTGTATCGCTCTCGTGCTGACTCGTTGATTCCGTTTCCGTCATTTTGTTCGTTTGTTTGTTTGTTTTTTTAGTCCTTCTTGGCTCACTTTCTGCAAGAAGAAACATGAAATGAGTTCTATGAGAAGGAATGTGCATGTTTATAGTCATCTCTCGCCGGTTGCATTTCTTCACCACTTCTACCAGAATCTGTTATCGTTTCCACACATCTTTCTTTCGTTTCTTCATATATTGTTCAGTCTACCATCCTTTTTTTTTTTTGGAGGGAGAGGCTATATGGACAATAGTACGAAACTGCCGATCACTAACCTCAACAACCCCAGGTTACATTAACTTAACATCTTTGGTGTTACAATGTGTATCGATAATAGTCATACAGCAAAAAAACACATTATACATCGTCCATGTAAGACAAAGTACCGAATTTCGCCCATTCTGGAGAATATGTTGGCAAGCCTGAGCCAACAACTATATATCAAGAACTAATTCTTTCCAACATAGGATCAATCAAATCATTCAAAAGAAAAAAACAAATCATAAACACGAGCAACAGACTAGAAAGAAACACTGAGGTGTGAAGACAGTAAAGAATGACGTTAGATGTCTTCCATGACAGAACTACCACTTAGACCAGGACACTGCTCTGCAATGGGGAAGTCCCAGTTTTCATCAGTGTGATCTTTGATATCTAGAAGCTTGAGATATTAACTGACGGAAACTCATACTCATGATAAGCAAATAGATATGATAACTTCCACGCCCTTATGGGTGATACTCGTATTTGATAAGAGGCAGCTGATTTCTACAAGACAGGCAAAACAAGATGCAACTTTGAAAAAGGACACACTTTCTCCAGAAGAATAATATCCATATTTATAATGTTCAACATTCCGAACAAAGAACAGTTCGCTGAAAGAGAAAGAGATACAAAGCAATAACATCCTTGAACTATTAAATACACATTACATATACATTTTTATTTAAACACGCACGCGCACACACACATACACACACACATACACGCAACCAGCATTTTCTGGAAAGGCACATTCAAACTGCACTAGCTACGCACAATTATCCGGCTGAATTTTGTCTCACGATAGGTTTGACTGACAAAAGTCACCTGATGAGACAAACGATATGTCAAAATCATTCTAATACATGTACGTATTGTCTTCGCTGTTTCTGATACATGTTCACTCACTCTTGTCTTAAATCTTATAGGCCTACGACGGCAATAATTATACTGTCACAGTATCAAAATAAATTTCTCGGTTTCCGATTGATTCCTAAGTAAGGTAGACCTGCATTGTACAGCGACTCTTTGGAAGAATACGAATAAGATTGGGAAAAAAAGATAATGAAGAAGATTCTGCTTGAGTGAAAAAAAAAAAGATTATAAGCTTTTATCGGTTGAACTCAACTCGGCTCTGTCAATTTTGAGTTTTAGGACAATCTTCATGGCCTAGCGCTAACCAAACCCTAACATCACTTCATAAAATGTAATGTCGTCAGTTAATTAATTAATGCCACTTCCGCCATGACCAAACTGAACAGGATATGGAAGAGCAGTATCCGTCTCTCCACAAAGCTCAAACTGTACAA
>JBCEWB010238575.1:0-23607 GCA_039654565.1 Peronia peronii
AAAGTCGGTAGCTTGGGCATCTTGGACTTGGCTTGATCGCTGGTAGATTGATGGGTGCTTCCGTCCGCCTGTCCTCCCTGGGGACGTGATTCACACGATATCTGACTAGACCCGTGTAGATCGTTCCCGAAGCTCCGAGACGGCACACCACAGAACTACAATCAACTGAACATTACTCTCAACACACTCGCGTATACCCTGCATGCACTATCATGATTCGTTACACAGGCAAGCGCTATTTAATTGCTTTCTATTATTATATTTGTAAGAAAAAAAAAAAAAAGACAGAGATAAAGAAAAGAAATAATAAGTCTCACAAATTTATGAAAGGTCTAACTAAATAGTGTAGTCTCCTTTTTTTTGTGATTATTGTTGGGCTTAATGCTGAAAATAAAAACGTCTCCTGGATAACGGATATGCAAACGTTATTTAATGGCATTAACTTAAATAATTTGTGTAGTTAAGGAATAAAAAGAAAAGGTACATAGATCATGATAGCTAAAAGATTATTGGTTTGACAGGCTCATAGCGGCAATAATTGAAACATCACGTGGGTTTACTAAGGCAGAAATTGACAGATGTGCTATGTTAGATGGAGCGATTGGAACTACATCCACAAAAAAAAACATCAGTGGTGAGAATACAGACTGATACTACCTTGTCACTGGACTCGTCCTTGCTCTCCTGCACAGAGCCTCTCCAATCATGATTGTAACCTTGGTAAAAGATGATATAGCCAAGTCACGTTTAGTACTAAAGTACTCTAACATTAAGGACATAAATGCAGAAGATAAAATATTAGCATGAGCATCAAGATATCAGCACTTCAACTCAAACAAACATTGTGCTGACAAAAACATTATTTGTTTGTTTGTTTGTTCTCAGATAAGCACACTGGTATGTCACATTTAATATCTGAACATGTCTGATCGTCTAACTTCTAATATCACTTTTAATAGTAAACTTTCTCAGGAGGTAGCCACTATCTTCGTTGTAGCGCCAAAGTGATGTCCTTATTAAAATAATATTTGAATGGAAATGGAGATGCATTGCATCTCACTCACATATGAAATGTTGCCGCTACAGTTGAAATATCTCGTATGTCATCCAACTCACATATCTCGAGCAGTTTGTCGGCTCTCTTGGCTGGACCTAGTGAAACTTTGGTTGCATCCAGCTCCAGGCATCATCTCTTCAAGCTGTCTTTGCCTGTCTTATCTACCACGGCTTTGCACATGCTTTCCAGTCCTACACGATACGACTGGACAATTCAGATAAAATGACAGCTAACTGGTTTTACAACATGTTTTCCATTAAAAAAGAAATGGATTTCTAGAAACTAATTTACATATTTTGAATATGAACGTTATACAGAGGGATGCAAAAGTAGGTATAAGCAAAACTTAATTTTATTAAACTACTAGCATATTAAATTGGTTAGTCTCATTTTTATATATTTTCAGTGACATTAATCGTACTAGTACTTTGTCATAACTGTAATAAGACTTTTATCGTAACTTCTAATTTTTTCGATAATTTTCAACTCCATTTGTGCTCCTCGTCGGTTGAATTACCAGCCATGATTAAATGGGCAGTTTAACTGTAAAACATTTATTTTTTTAATCCCACAAAATTACCATTAAAGTATTATGATAGTTATATATAATTAATGTATTTTTATATTTAGGGGTACTGGAAATATGAACGATCAGGCTAACTATTTCAAAATACTAATAGGTTTAATGAATTAAATGTTATAACATACACTTAGATATAATACTTACTATATCCCTACATTTGCAACCCCCTCCCTCCCACGTATTTGTCTGTTCAATAGATTTTTCTTTTGAATATGTCAAGTAAATTAAAAAAAAAATAAATAAAACCACTTACTTCCATTCAAATTTTTTTTTTACTGGTTTGCTATCATAGGTCAAGCCCATAGCTTAAAAAGGGTGATGGAAGAGGATGCTACAGATGATGATATGCTTTAAGGGCGATATAAACAGCAACTGATAATGCAGTTAATTAAATATGCTTTGAGTGTGACAGAGAACAATTAACCTGGATGCCTTCCTATCTCTCTTGATGGTCAAAGTTATTGGATGAATTGTGAAAGTTTCGAATAGGGTGTTGTATTTGGGCAAAACCCTAAACTGTGACATACAAAATATATTTGAATACAAAGAAGCACCATATCACTCATCTCATTAGTCTTTTGTGCAATGGCGCTATAAGATTTGAAAATCAGTGAAACAGATAAATGTGATAAGAAAGTTCTGTATAAACTTGTAATCATGTTTTCTTTCTCAAGTTTAGGCAGAGCAGCTCAGAGACAGAGCTTTGCTTATAGCTCATTCGAAGAAGGGCCTGAAAAAAAAAAGTGATACAAATTTTCTTTGAATTAAAAATGTGCTTTTTTCTCAAATAAATAATACTACATCACTAGTGCATAATACATTATTATGTAAATATTACCTTTTATACATGCATTTTAACACACGTAAACCTCACTAACCTTTATCCTGCCATAATAGTGAGTCACGCTGCAATGACAGTAACAGATTAAATTGTGGATTACAAATGTGTTCTCCTTCTAGCTTTTCTTTTCTTTATTGGTCCGTTGTTTGTTTTTTCATGTTTGATTGTTTGTTTATGCAAACGTACTTTTGTTTTCCCTCTTCTTGTAGTCCAGCAATAGGAAATCGTGCCGGCTTCAAAGGCATTGCCTCCTTAAGATGTTTAATTTCAAGCTTGCTCATAGCCTTATTAAGTCCTGAGATAATTTAAAGCAAAACCGGTGCACAATAAATGTATGAGCATACAAATAACTGCTGAGAGGTATCAGTCTATTTCAAGCACTGCAATTATCTGACACAACTGAAAATTAATAATGCCTCATAATGAAAAAAAAAGTATTTTATATAATGAAGAAAAATTAAAGAAACGCTATTATATTGTAATTCATAATACGTACTAAGAATAGTAAGATTGTCAGTTCCGGCAGATTATTCAACGATCTATAAAAGCAGATAGCTCTTAGTATTTATTTCTGCCTCTAGCGATGTCAAACTACAGCATTAGGTAAAAAAAATAAGCTTTTAATCATGCACAAAAAGACGTATTATGTAAAACATTCAGAGTTAAATTTTGTTTACATGAATTTTTGTGGTCACCAAATTTATTATTTTTTTTTGTCCGAATTTTACGGTATGACCAACTCAGTAATTTACTGAAACGATTCTGGAAAGGTTGCATTAATTTTGTACTAAATTAACTTGTGCAAAATGAAAAATGAAACAACATAACAGAAACTAAACCAAGCTCACGTTCCTTAGCGGAGAGCTGTTTCAGCAGACAGATTGTACTTTTCAGCCCTGTGATGAACTGATAGCCGAGCCTTTTTTAATTCTTTTGATATTTGTCCCTTGATACCTCAGGCATTTATTTCAAGTATCTCCAAAAAAGATACTGAAAAAAAATGTTTAATAGCTCAAACACTAATGTTGGTGTTGGCATGATACTGTTGCAAAAACAAGATCAACAATAAACATACCACCGAACATCTTATGTTGGAAAATAATCAAAATCTGTCATATTAAAAATACCCTTTCTTGAGGAATAGGAATGCCAGCTAATATAGGCCACAGAGGACATTATTTTGCTTGGATATCTGCTTGCAATTGGGGCTCATTGCTCTATACCGTCATATCACATGCACAAATCTCCCGTATAAAACTATGTAAATAAGAAGATGTAACGGTTTAATACTTAGAATCGGAAATCACATCATCTGCATTCCATTGATTGTCTTACATGCCTCCTCTTTGTGCCTCCCTCTCTCTTCTTCGTCTGTCCTCTTCAATTCTTTTTCTATTGTCCTCATCATCTGTCATGAAACAAAATCTGAGCGCTATTGCGAAAAGTCAGTAAGATAAGTGTTCCGTCTGTGAAAACAAAATGGCCAGAATGCAAATGATGCATGCGTTATGATTATCTTTGATACATTCTTGGTCCTTGGGTGAATGGACCATACATTTTGTTTTAATATATTTCTGTCACATCTTTGCTGTTTCAAAAGCTGTAGTCCCACAGTACAAAACTTTTGTCGTTGATGATATACGGCAGATAACTGTTACGCTTTTGAATTCTACAGCCATTGTGTTTTATTCGCAATGTCAAAATTAAATGTTGTCTACATCAAATGTCTACATTTTGACTTTGGACATAAAAACAGAAGTTAAGAATATTTTAAATATACCATCAATACCTTTCACCTTTAATTGACTTTAGACAAGTGAAAAGTGAAAACTGTCAATATCAGACATTGCCTGCTTATTCTATCTTTGAACAATGCTTCATTACTTTCATTTGACTGTACAATAATACATAGTATAAATTACCTAAATACTATCAAAGAAATTCTGATTTATCAAGAACTGCTGTAAATAATGAGACGCGACACGATGAAATCAAGCTTTCTCAAATTTTAAGCATTATATAGAGTTAGTGGTATCAAGGTGAAGTTTATCAATTTCCCTTTCTGTGTGTAAAAAAAAATGTTTGTTCTACCTTAAGTAAAAGGAGATACTGGTAATAAAAGATGATGGGGGTGATCTGTTGCTGCAGCTGAATTTAGTGAGAAAATGGGGGATCATTTTTTGTAAATCCCTATTGATCTTTATTAGGCAATACCACCAATTTACAAGTTTTGGGCTTTTAGTATTTCAGTAAATTTGACTCTGACATGTGTTTTCGGATTGATATTAAAGGGTTCTGTGAAGAAAATAAAATGCATTAAAAATTAATTCACTGTTGAAAAACACACGATTTTCCAATCGCCTCAGTTTGACGAGCGACTGATTTCATCGTGTCGTGTTTCATATATTGCTTATGGTTCAACAGAAACTGAATTTAAAATAAAAACAAAGCAAACAACAACAACAAACAAACAAACAAAACAACAACAAACAAAACGGAACAAAACATAACAAAAAAACACAAACAAACAAAGAAAAAAAAGGACAAAGAGACATAACATGTTTTTAAAATCCAAACAAGCAAAAACAAACATAACATAATAATGATATTATGCAATATATTTCAAAACATTTAAAGACCCATGAATTATGGTAAAGTTAACCAACACTGTTAAACTATATCAAAAACTGTTAGCCAGATAATGAGCAAAGTTGAACAAAAATTGAGTCTTGTAAGAGAGAGATGGAGCCTTATTATCCTCTTAAAAATTTTGTTGTCATCTTTTTCATATCAGTAAATAAAAATTGAAAGGATAGCATTGAACTTCTTGGGCATGATTCTGTCTAAACTTTGAGTTTCTGAAATTTCACCATTGACACTCTGGATATCTTTTCCAGATCAATAAATACAGTGAATGAATAGTTTTGGAGAATTTCATGTTTGATTTTGTCTTGAAATTTCTTTGCTGTTGATACTTCAACAAAAACAAAACAAAACAAAAGAGAGAGAGAGAGAGAGAGAGAGAGAGAGAGAGAGAGAGAGAGGGGGGGGGGAGACAGAAAGGAGAGAGAGGGAGAGAGAGAGAGAGAGAGTAAACTGATCACTGTTAGGCTCTTTGCAGGATTTTGTCTCAAAATTATTTGTCATTGATATTTCCTGACAATAGATTATTTCATACACGATTTCACTTAGAAACTTCTGGTTTGTAGATATTTTCAAACTTATGAACAGGGGAAATAAAAAAATGTTGAACCATTATCATATTTATCCATGATCTTGTCGTAAACTATTGATGATTTAGGTGCTCCTCTCAATCTCTTTTATATAGGATCAATATTCTGTCTTCCATCCAAACCCCCTCCAGCCCGGGAAAGTTGTAAAAAGAAAATGCTTAAAAGTTGCCCTGAAAATCAGAGTTGTAAGTTAGTGCAGTTTACAGATGACAACAGGACACATACTGCTAAGATCTAAACCCTTCAATGTCTGATGTTTTCATTTCTTTTTGCAGGGTTTGCTTTACTGAAGGTTTACACCAGGTGTAATGACAATGGTCTGACCCTGATCAACTGATTCTATTTATTTTTTTTCTGAAATATCAGAGAAAAAAAAATTGAGATAAAACCACGCATAAAAAAGTCCAAAATCTATCCATTCACTGTATTAAATGATCTGGAAAAAGTAATAAGAGCTGCATTGATGATATTTTTTTAAAAGACAATTCTTACTGGAATCATACTTGGAAAATTTCAATGACTATCCATTGAGGTTTAGTGACTGATATGGAAAAGATAATAAGAAATTTATCGAAGATAATGGTGAGGAATCATTACTGCGTAATCTTTCAGTTAAGCAAACTCTTCAATAAAGAAATGTAAAAATCGGACATGAAGGACTGAGATCTTAGCAATATGTGTCCTGCTATCATCTTTAGACTACACCAACTTACAATTATGATTTTCAGGGCAACATTTGAGCATTTTCTTCACAACTTTCTGGGGGTAGAGGTGAGGGCGAGCCAGGATATTGATCAAGTACAATACACTTTAAAAACAGCACCCAGATAACCAATAATTAACGATAAGAACATGCATGAATATGAAATAGCTCAAGAATTTTTTCAGTTCTCCCTGTTCATAGATTTAAAACGACAAATAATCTCTATGTAAAAGCATGCATGAAACAGTCCATTCAGTATCCAGTCACTGTATTTATTCATTTCAAAGGTCAGTGACAAACAATTTTAAGATAAAATCATGCATGAAATAGTTCAACGACTACTTTTTCTTGTCTTTATTGATTTGAAAATATCTACAATACAACAATTTCTAAGTGAAATCATGCATGAAATGGTCCAGTGAACATCCACTCATTATATGTAACTATTGGAAATATTAAGGACAAACGATCTTCTTCTAGTTCTTATGCTTCTGATTCCTTGGGGAACACAACGAATGCGATTCTGGCAGGTCCCCCCCCCCCCCAACTCGGAAGCGGCACTTAAACGTCGATGCTCCTGCGCTAAGTCTGTTTTGGTCGGCCCACTTTCCGCTTTCCTTGTGGATTCCCGTCTACAAGCTACCTAGTGATGTTGGACACGGGTTCACGTAGCGTGTGGCCGATCGAACAACATTTGCTTTTCTTTATCTCTGTTTCAGTTAAGATTTGTCTCATCCTGTTCCACAGTTGTTCGTTGGAGAAGACTTCCGGCCACCTGATGCTGAGGATGTGTCTGAGACATCTGTTGGTAAATGTCTATAGCTTGTTGGCGTTGGTTAGCCGTCATGTTTCTGAACCATATAGTAGGATAGATCACGCTGGCGTTGAATATCCGGATCTTGTTGTGGAGTGAGAGGACTGTTGGTGTCTATATTTGTCACAGGGTGCTGAAGACGTGTCTCGCTTTATTGATTCGGCATTTGATATCTTCGTCTATTTACCCATATGCATCGTTATGACTACACTGCCCAAGTAAACAAACTTGTCAACTTCTCTGATGTTTTCTTATCGGAGTCGCACTAGATCTTGCTGTTTGTTGTTCAACGTCGTGATTTCTGTGTTCCCAATGTTTATTCGTAGCGTAGTCTTCTGAACCTCTTCTGCAACACAGCATAGGTTCTCCTGTCCTGCTGCTTGTAGGAGAGGAGGCTGATGTCATTTGCGAAGTCCAGGTCCTCTACATGCTTCATGAAAGTTCATTGGATACCTATCCTGCGGCCTACTGTAGATTGTCACATGACCCAGTCAATCAAAATCAGGAAGACTGTTGGTGAGAGTAAACAGCCTTGGAGGATGCCGGTTTGTACGGAGAAAGATTTCGCCAGTTTCCTGTCCCGTGGATAACTTGGCAGGTGGCATCTGTATACAATTGTTGGATGATGGCGACGAACTTTGGTGGAGAACCGTAGTGGTACATCAATCTCCAAATAACGTCTCAGTCGACAACGTCAAAAGCCTTCTGAAAGTCGACGAAAACTATATACAAGGGGATCCGCCACTCCAGGAGCTGCTCGATGATGATCCGAAATGTCGCAGTGTGATGATCAATCTTGGCAGAAGCCTGCCCGTTCATCCCGAAGTATCTGGTCAAGGAGGTCTTCAGTCTCTCTAAGGTGATTCTTGTTAACACTTTGCCCGGAATGGACACGAAGATGATTCCCATCCAGTTGCTGCAGGATGAGAGATCTCCTTTCTTCGGCAATTTCACAAGGTGGTCTTTTTTACAATCTTCTGATCCTCTTTCCTGCTCACAGATCTTGTGTAAGAGTGAGTGTAATATCTAAGTTGAAGTCTGGCTTCAGGTGGTATTCCGTTCGGGACTCGCTGCCTTGCCTGACCCAAGGGATTTGATGGCTTTGCTGATCTTGTCTGTGTGTGTATGTGTGCATATGAGGGATGATTCAAGGAATTTGGTTGGTGGTGGCGGAGCTGGTGGTACAGGTCTGTTGACTATTTCCTTGAAGTGCTTAGTCCATCTTGCCCTCAGGTCCTCTTGGCCTGAGATGGCATCTCTGCTCTTGTCCTTGATGGGGGCTGGGGTTGCTGGGCTTTCCAGAGAGTATTCTGGTGATCTCGTGTAGTCTCTTCATGTTTGCTTGGTCCGCTTCTTCAATCAGTTTTTCGATAAAGTTTCTCTTGCCTTTCCTTGCACGTCGTTTCACTTGCCATTTCATCTCCCAGAAGTGTGCTTGAAGTTCTTGCTTCTCTTCTTGATCTTGTGTCTGGCTGATCTGTCTTTCACATGTTTTCTGTCTGCGATTAGTGTCCATTTCTCCGTAGCTAACCATTCTTTACGCTTCTTCGTCTTCTTCCCCAGGATTCTTTTACATGTTGTCTTTCAGGCCTTTCGCAGGTTGTGACATTGCTCTTCTACTGATTCCTCTGGTAGTAGCGAAAGCACACTGAATTTGTTCCTTAGCTCAGCCTTCAATTCTTCTTCCTCCTCGTTTTCAGGCTGTATGCATTGAACTTGTGTGATGGGCTCTGTGTGTGGTTGTTGGAGGTTTGCAGCTTGGTCTTGAATACACCAAATGGTGGTCCGATGCTACTTCTGCTCCGCGCTTCACCCTGATCTCGTGCAAGCTTCGCTCCACTTTCTGTCGATGGTAGTGTGCTCAATCTGATTCTCGGTCTTGCTGTCAGAGGCGTTCCAATAGGATCTTATTTATGCTCTTATGGCGACCCCACTTTTGCATTTAATTCAGATTGGATTCTCCCATGAGGATCTTTGAGTCTCTTTATGGTGTTTTGTCCACGGTTGCTTAGATTTGTTCGTAGAATTCTTCTTTGTCCTCTGTATCTGCTGTTTTTGTAGGAACACTGTAAGATGGTGACTTTCCTGCCCTTCGACTTGAATCTTGCAGTGATGATCCTTGGTGACACTAGTTCCCAAGACAGCAGTACTCGCCTTGCCTCGGATATCAACAGCAATCCTACTCCCTGCATGTGTGACTGACCCTCTTTCTTTCCAGACTAGATTATGATGTCTTTACTCTTGAGTCGTGACCATTCTGGTCCTGTTCATAGAGCTCACACAGGTCCCGTATCTTCAGGTTGTATCTATGCGTCTCTTAATTCATTTTGTGCACATTTTCTAGTCTCTTATAGGGGTCTATTGTTCCATTTCCCTATCCTGATCTTGGCTTTGACAGTCAGTTGAGCTATCGGTGAACTGACTTCCCGAAAGCTTTCATCAACTCGCGTCATGTGCTCTACCAAAAAGAACTCTTTCCTAACCGTGTTGTTTTCGGATATTGTCCTGCGATTTCTGTTACGTTCTGATTTTTACAGGATCGGGTGATTAGCCCAAATGAAACCCTCGATCTGGAGAGCTAACTGAATGCTCTTTATCTGGTCCTGCCCTTTGACCTGTCGTTGTATGGCTTGAGTAGCTCTACCAGGGTACGAATCTCCAGCTGAAATAGCTTTCAGGGTCATGAAGACGCACAAGATCCCCCCCCCCCCCCTTCACCCCTCCAACCACAACATGATCACACGATCTGGGGTTTGATGACAAATAATATTGAGATAAAATCATATATGAAAATGTCTGACGGTGATCAATTGACTCTCTTTTTATTTATTTATTCTTAGTTCGGTTGTAATGTCGGTGACAAACACATTTTAAAATATCCATTCAGTTTCTGTTAAAATTCTTAATATGGAAAAGATATGAACTTCATAGAAAGAATGATGAGGCACCATTGCTCCGTGAATTTTCAGTAAATTAAAAGAAAAAAAAATTAAAAATCTGACTCTGAAGGGCTATGATCTTAGCAATTTGTGTCCTGCTGTCATCTATAGACTAATCTAAATCAACTTACAACACTCATTTTCAAGGTACATTTTTTTAGCAATTCTTTGACAACTTTCAGGGGAGCCAGGATATTGTTTCATTTAAGAATATGTAAGACAAATAATTTCTAAATAAACCCAGATTTGAAATAGTCTAGTGAAAAACCAATCACTGTATTTATTCATTTGGAAATATCAAAGACAAATAATTTCAAGAGAAATCATGCATAAAAAATGTTTGACTCCAGTCAATTGATTCTATCTGTTTTCTTTTAAAATGTCAGTGACAAAGAAATTTCAAGATAAAATCATGCATAAAAAAATAAAAAATCCATTTACCGTTTTCAATGATCTGGAAATGATAATATAACCTGTATTGGTGATAGTTTCTGAAAAACTGAAAAAGCTTAATGGCTATGGAAAAAAATGGTGAGACTCCTTTGCCGCCAAAGCGTTTAGTAAAGCAAACTCTCCAAAAAGAAATGTAATAATTGGACTTTAAGGGGTTGAGATCTTAGCAATATGTGTCCTGCTGTCGCCTGTAGACTTCACCGACCAATATGGCTGGTTATTAGGACAATTTTTGAGCATTTTTCCCCACACCACTACGGGATTACAGTGCGGGGGCGGGAGGAGGGGGAGGACGGCGGAAGGAGGGATGAGGTACAGGATATTGATCCAAAATAATAGAGAAAATGAAATAGTTTAAACATTTTCCATTCTTCCTCTTCATAAATTTAAAGCTGTCTACGGTAAATTATTCCCAAGTAAAATCTTGCAGGAAATAGTCCACTGAGTATCCAATATCTGTATTTATTCATTTGGAAATATCAGTACTTTTGAAGATCTGAGATAGTAGCAATATGTGTCTAACTATCATTCATTGACTAAACCAACTAACAATGCTGATTTTCAGGGCAACTTTTGGGTAATTTTTCACAACTTTCGGGGCGGACGGGGAGGGGGAGGGGCGGGGGACAGGATATTGATCTAATATAATAGAGAGTAACAGCAGCCAGCAAAGCACAAGTAATTTTAGGATGAGATCATCCGTGAAATAGATGAACAATTCTCATTTAATCGAATTGTTTGATTTAAAAATATTTTAGAAAAATAATTTCCAAGTAAAATCATGCGTGAAATAATCAGATCAAAATCCAGTCACTGTATTTATTCTTTTAGAAATATCCATGACAAATAATTTCAAGAGCAATCCATGCTTAAACAGTTCAACGACTGTCATTTCCCATACCTGTTGATTTGAGAATGTCTACAACTCAATAATTTCTCTAAGTAAAACCCACGTAGGAAACAGTAAGCTGACTATCCAATTAGTAAGGTGACTATCCAATCACTGTATTCATTCCATTGGAAATATCAATGACAAGTAATTTCAAGATGAAGTCATGCATAAAAATGTCCAAAGACTATCCATTTACAGTATTTAATGATTTGGAAAAGATAATAAGAGGTCCTGATACTTTCTGAAAAACAATTCTTGGATATACTCAATGATTATCCACTGAGGCTTTATTTATTGATGAACAAAAGATGACAACAACTTTATCGAGGATAATGGTAAGGCACCATTGCCGCGTAATCTTTCAGCAAAGCAAACTCTCCAATAAAGAAATGAAAAAATCGCTCATTGAAAGGTTGATATCTTAGTAAGATATGGCCTGCTGTCATCTATAGACCAAGTGAATTTACAACTCTAATTTTAAGGGCAACTTCTCCTTCTTCAGGTGTCAGGTCTGGAGCAGACATCGACGACCAAGACTTGCCAGACTCTTTTGTTGTCAGTTCTCCTTATCATCTCGGTATTGCTCATTTCATTTACGGTGGCGTATCTGTTAAGGGTGTCAATATATTTCATTCGTTGCCGTCCTTTGCCTCTCTTCCCCTGGATCTTTCCACATAGCATCTGTTTCTCTAGTCCATTCCTCCTGCAGATTTCAGTTGCCTCTTTCTTACGGTCTTTATGGGGGATCTTTCATATCCTGCTATTGACGTAACTTACTCGTTCGTTTTTCTCACTGTCCATGATATTTTCATTATTCTTCTGAGGAACCACATATCAGCAGCTTCCAGCCTCCTGTCTGTGTCTTTGTTTAAAGTCCAGGGCAACATTTGACATTTTCTTCTGTTGTGTTTTTGTTGTGTATGTGTGTTTGGGGGCAGGGGTATGATATTGATCCAGTACAATAAACATTGAAAGTAGCACCCAAAAATAGCACCGAAATTCACGATAAGGTCATGTATAAATACGAAATAGTTCAAGAATTTCTCAATTCTCTTGTTCACAGATTTAAAAATAGCTATGACAAATATCAGTCCACTGAATATCTAAAGACTGTATTTAATCCATGACAAAAAATCTTAAGATAAAATCATGCATGAAATAGTTCAACGACTACTATTCCCCATCTTTATTGATTTGAAAATATCTACAACTCAACAATTTCTAGGTAAACTCATCCATGACATATTCAGTCACTATATATATATTCATTTGGAAATATCAATGACAAATAATTTTGGGATAAAATCATGCATGAAAAAGACTGACAGTGATCAGTTGACTCTTTCTTTTTTTTTTTTCTTTTTGCTTTTGTTTGTTTGTTTGTATGTGTTTGTTTCTCAGTTTTTTAATTATTATTATTATTTTATTTTATTTTATTTTATTTATTTGTTGTTTTCTTGTTGAAATATCGTTGCTCATCAAAGAAAGTTCAAGATAAAATCATGCATGAAAAGACTAAAAAATTATTCATTAATCGTATCTATTGATGTAAAAGACAACGAAAACTTCGTTGATGATATTTTCTTAAACACATTTTGCAGATAAAATCATGCTCGACAAAGCTCAATGACTTTCAATTCAGTTTATGTTCGTTGAGCTGGAAAAGATGACAACACTTTCATTGAAGACAATGGTGAGGCACCATTTTTACATAAAGTTTCAGTAAAATCCGCAATAAAAAAATGAAAAAGTCTAAATTTAAAGAGCTGAGATCTTAGCAATATGAGATGCGACACGATGAAATCAGGCTCTCGTCAAATTTTGAGCATATAAAGTTATTGGTATCACTGTGAAGATTATTCATTTCCCTTTCTGTGTGTGCAAACACTTTTGCTCTACTTTAAGTAGAAATTGAAATATTGGCATTTAAAGGCAATGAGGGTGACCTGTTGCTGTAGCTGAATTTAGTGAGAAAGTAGTGGATCATTTTTGTAAATCCTTATTAATCCTTGTTAGGCCATGCACTAAATTACAATTTTGGGGCTTTTACTCAATCTATTTCAGCAAATTTGACTCTGAAATGTATTTTTAGAATGATATAGAAGTGTTCTGTGAAGAAAAAAAAATTGCATCAAAAATTCATTCACTGGTGAAAAACACGTGATTTCTCCGATCGCCTCATTTTGACTAGCGCCTGATTTTATCGTGTCGCGTTTCATATGTGTCCTGCTGTCATCTGTAGACCAAACCAACTGAGAACGTTGATTTTCAGGGTACCATCTGAGCATTTTTCTTTTTTTCACCTTTCGGGACAGCCAAGACAATATAAGAGAGATTAAGAGCAGCAAGCAGAACATATATATAATTTCACGTATATAATTTCACGATATGATCATGCATAAAATAGTTGAACAATTCTCCATTCCCCGTATTCATTCACTTGAAAAATCTGAGACAAACAATTTCTAAAAAAAAAACACGCGTGAACTAATCCAACGAAAATCCAGTCACTGTATTTATTCATTTGGAAAGATCAATGTCAAATAATTTCAAGATGAAATCATGGATGGAAAAGATCTGGCCCGGTGAATTGACTCCATTTATTTGATTTTTGAAATATCAATGACAAAGAAATTTCAAGGTAAAGTTATGCATGGAGAAGGCCAAGGCTACCCAATCACCGTATTTGTTGATCTGGAAATGGCAATAACACTCCATTGATGATATTTTCTGAAACATAATTCTGAATATGAAATCATGCTTGAAAAAGCTCAATAATTATCCATTGCAGTTGTCTTTACTGACATCAAAAAGGTAGCATCAATTTAATCCAAGGTAATGACGAATCACCATTGCCGTGTAAATTCTCAATAAAGCAAACTTTCCAGTGCGGAACGGGAAAAAAAAAACCTAACTTGGAAGGGCTGAGATCTTACCAATATGTGTCTTACTGCCGTTCGTTGACTAAACCAACTTACAACGCTGATTCTCAAGGTAACTTTTGGGTAATTCTTTCATAACTTTCGGTTGAGCTAGGATATTGATCAGTATAACAGAGAATAAGAACAGAAAGCCAAACACAAATAATTTTAGGATAAGATCATGCATTAAAAAATAGAACAATTCTCCTTTCCCCGTACTGTTTGATCTAAAAATATCTAAAGAAAATAATTTCAGAGTAAAATCATACATGAGGTAGTCCATTGAAAAACCAATCATTCTATTTATTCATTTGGAAATATTCATGAGAAATAATTTCAAGAGAAGTTCATGCATAAACTAGTTCAAAGACTATCATTCCCTATATCTATTGATTTGAAAAGATCTACAACCCAATAATTTTTGAGTGAAATCATTTACAAAACAGTGAAATCAATATTCAGTCACTGTATTTGTTCAACTGGAAACATCAATAACAAATAAGTTCAAGGTGAAATCATGCATGGAAAAGGTCTGGTATGACAGCGATGAAATGGGTCTTTTTAGTGTTTGTTTGTTTGTTGTTATTGTTGTTGTTATTGTTGTTGTTGTTGTTGTTATTGTTGTTGTTGTTATTATTGTTGTTGTTTGAAATGTCTGTGAATAAAAATTCAAGATAAAATCATTCATGACAAAGTCCAAAGACCACCTATTCACTGTACTGATTGATCTGGAAAAGGTAATGAATGCTTCATTGATGATATTTACTGAAACAAAATGTCTGGAGAAAATAGTGCTAAAAAAAAGTCCAATCTATTTAGTTTTTTTTTTCATTGAAAATTTAATGAGGCACCCTGTGGGGATACAAGATGGTCTTATGTGATCTGGCTGAAGTTATTTTAAAATCAGGAAGACAAGAAAGAAAATGAAATCCGTGTGAACAAAAAATATTAGACTTTTAAATGACCACAGTTTTTAAAAACATAAATATCTCCGTGACCTGTTCCGGATAGTTTGCTGCTTTCTCTTTTTTTCAGTTCCTTTCAGACTATGTTCTCAGGGCATTCTTTTCTTCAGCAAGGGATTCAGAATTTTTGACACAATCAGCTAGTTTACTATATTATGCAGAATGCATAATTATCCTGTTGTTGTACTCCTTCGATTTTACTTTTCACAAACAACAAACAACTTGTACATATCAGTAATACTAAAAAAGTTTTCTTTTGACCACGAAATCAATCTTGACTGATTTCAATTTCAAGCTGAGCAGAAGAACTATGACAGTAAATAACAGGCTAAGGCAATATCTAGATCAACTTTTCTACACATTCTGAGCACTGCCTCACAAGGCAATAGTTTGGAAGGGGGAGAGAGTCTGGGCGACGCCTTGGCTTGACGGCTTGAGGAAAAAATGTCATTCAGTAACTGATCACCGTCAAGCCAAGCCAAGCCATTGGCTAGATCAAGCTGGGTATTTCTCCGGTCATGCACTATTCTACTTATCAACTCTGGATCATCAGGCGGAATTGATAAATGCAGCGCCCTTTAGATCACTTTCAGGAGAAGTGGGTTGGATTGATGTTATCAGAAATATCCAAGCAATCACCTTTTACGATATAATTATCAAAGACGATCTCCAATAGTTAGACGGGCGATATGCCAGCAGACGGACGAGATAAATTTAGTAAATGTAAGTGTTGTTACAAATACGATGTCAGAACTCGATCTGATCTGTGCTAATATGCATCTAACTACTGTTCAGCTAATTCTCACTGTTTGGAATGTGTAATAATACACTTTCATCCCCATGAAGCTCGAAACTTCCAGTTCAAATGGCAGACTGGATGTTATAATCAACTCTTTTATCGTGACAAAACGTTTCTAATACCAGCTAGGCAATATACAAACTATGAATATGCCATCTTTGCCTCGCCAGAGTCCTCCATCAGACTCTCATTAACACCATAGAATATCGCAGTTTGAAAGATGTTTGACTGAACGAAGTCTTCGCATCCGAGAAACAACATGACTTCATCTGCTGTAGACTTTTCAGATCTGAAAGAAAATGACGAACGCAAATAAAAATCCCAATAACAATGACTAAAACTAAATGAAAGATGTATCTACATGTACAGTATGTAATCACTACACTTCTGGTACTAGATGACTGTCAGAAAGATTCTTCTGAATGCTTAACTATATGTGAAGTGTACTGGGGTGCATCACATTTATAAAGGCACATAGACATGTAATTTCTTTGTGGAAATTGATTAGATCGTGTCTCATATGACTTTTGAAAGGTACAAAATAAGAGCACCTGTTTGAATTTGTTGTTGATATTTTCTAAAGCAAGTGCTGTGACCCTGGATTTCTAAAATATCATCGCAATGTCCTTTAGATAGAAACATAGCAGGAAATCAATGCCCCCTCTCAGTCTCGATATTTCCGCACTCCGGCAAAGTAGACCTGATCTGCATATAAAAAGGCTCAAAATAAACGAAACTATAGAGCCTGCATGTAATTACTTTTCGGCATTAACTTTGGTACTTAGTTTTAGAATAATGTAAAAAACATACACATAAAAAAGAACACACAAATAAACAAACAAAAAACAAACAAGAACACAAAACTATTATACATGCACTGACTGTCTATGTAGGTTAATACCAAATTTTAAATGCGGACCAGGGCGAGAGCTCCTGAAATGTGGTATTTGCTTTAAAAAAAATTGATTTGCGCTTTTTTTTTCTCTTTCTCTCTCTTAAAAGGTGTGCATTTTCAGAATGTAAAAATAGTGTCAACAAAGGTTTTATATTGTCCATCCTAAACCTTTTGACCCATAGTCGTTCAACGAAAGAGGATCTACTGCCAATCAGGGTTTGGCTTCTTCTGGTTGCTATATGCAGTGGTAGACCATGAATAGTCCACAATCAAAAGAATACCTAAGGTCTCCTTTAACAATACTGAGCTCCAATGCCAGGAATGGACATTGGGCGACCACTCGAAGACGAAATAGACTTACGATCCCGAAGAAGATCTATATAAGCCTTCCCCAGGAGCTCCAAAATGGGTTTCTGCTCTCTATGAAGAGTAAGTTCTCTTTTATTTCTGCGGCTTTAAAGCACAGTTGTAGAATGTCTGGCATACTTATTGTCAAAATACTTTCTATGGGAATCCTGTTGGTAAAAGGTGGTAGAGAGTGAAATTCGAGAAAAGATTTGAACAGAGAGCGATGAAAAGGCAAAGAGTGACATGGATATCAAGAAGAGAGAGCTAATGTCTAAAACAGAAAAGACTGTTTTGATACTAAAAACCGAATAAAGAATTTTCCATGTCAATTTTTCCCCTTAACAATAATCGCTTTTTTCTCAGAACCCTATTTTTCGTCATTATTTTGCACTCTACTTTGTTATTTCTAAGCCGATTTGGCATACATCATTTTCACAAGAAGACAAAAAGAAGAAAAAAGAAAAGAGCACTTATGTGCGTCCTGTTCCATTGGTGAATTTTGGAGGAAAATAGTTTTTTTTATTGTTTGTTTGTTTGTTTGTTTTTTGTTTTTGTTTGTTTGTTTGTTTTTGGTTATAAATAAGGTCAAAGTTTGAAATTTCACAACCTAGTCTAGCATTTTCACAAATTTGTAGAAAACCTTTCTTGCACATGAAGAAGTAAAGATAACTAACTTTTAAAAAAATATACCAAACAATATTACAGTATTAATAAGTTTCATCATGTTTCACAGAAATTTGGAGAAGATATAAATTTCAAAGACAGCCATTTCAGAGAAGCCAAAATCCAAGATGGCGCCATTGCCGTGGCAATTGTTTGAGAAAATCCATTTACCTCCCACTGTTTTCTCGTAAGTGAACCTGCCGAATTCGATGGCAAAGTTGACATTTCTATCTGTATTTATAAACTAAAATTACCTAAAGACGAGCCTCCCCTTACCCCACTCTGTGTGTCTCTCCCGTACCTCCCCCACCACGTTACGTAAAACTCTGACTCACGTCTTAGCAATAAACTTCAACAAGAGCTAGGTCTGATTCACCTGTCAATTCTGTAAAGAAAAAAAAATATGCATGTATTTAGATAAGCGTAGGATAAAAAGCAAGACCAAGCGTGTTTCCTCTTTTTTTTTTCTTACTATTACTTACTGCCGTGCTCGTTTCAAAGAAAAGAATCGCGTACGAAGATTAACTCTAGCTATTAAAGCTCAAAGTGTGGTCTTCCTTTTTTTTCTTTTACCAATCTTCTCTCTCTCTCTCTCTTTCTCTCTCTCTCTCTCTCTGACATAGCCGTATCTTTTTTGTCTCGGGATTCAAGTGCTAACTTTCACAAAACAATTCTCAGGTGTTAAAGCTTCATTAAATATTGTCACGTTTGAAGATCTAAAGCGCTACGAACTTTGTTTTCCATGAAATGAACAGCCGAACGATAACTTGGACTGTTCCTTTGATCGTTTTCGTTTTCACGTTCGTTGTTCCAGACGTGGGAGGAATTCACCAGAAGATTTAAGGATAAAGAGAGATGGCGAGTCATTTCAACTCGACCTCGAGAGAGACGACATGAGCTGAAGATGATGTGCGACACTTGAATCATATAAACAAAAAAATATTTTAAAAAAGGATCGGCTGCGTGACCAGCCAAAAAATACATAAGAAATTCGGCGATGATAAGAAAGTCGGATTTCGGACTTAACTCGAAAGTTTGACATTCCTGAAATATCATTCTAGTTTAAGATTTATTTTGCTAGATTTGTAACCAGATCAAACATTATTTTTTATTGCACCGGTTTAGATGGTGGATGTGCCGCATACATCAAGAGATGATAGTGACGGTTCTCAATTAGGAGCAGAAATTTAAAACCTGGTAACTCTGCTTCGATTTCGGCATTCTCCTGCTTTCTAGACAGAGAAGTTGAAAGCAGCTACTTGACAATGGTCATCAGATGCGGTGTCTGGAAGCCAACAGCAACAGACTGTAAATGGGATTTTAAAAAAAAACTGGAGACACAAGAAAGTGAGAATAAGAGTGAAAGTTACCTGAAATTTGACTGTGAAGTAGAATTAAACTGGAATGACTAGGAGAGCACAAATCTAGTCCGGCAAAAATTCGTAATTGCAATCTTTGTACGAATTCCTGCGCTGTGCAGTTTTACCCAATTTTCACAACTTTTTGCAGTTTTATCTGCTTGCAACGTTTGAGCCAATTCTGTCAAAACGGCAAAAATTATTACATATCCATATATATTACTTAATATTATTTCGCATCACATATCCGGAACGTGATAGATAGCCCTATTTCGCGTGGTCACACCATGGAGCTAGAAATAGAAACCATAGACTGAAAATGAAATGACAGCAACTAAACTGAAACTTCAAACAATTTCTACTCTGGTGCTGTTTTGGCAACATGAAGTCCTTCGCCATCTCTTTGCACTTTTTCATTGTCCAAGATTACATAACTATGTACGCAAACATTTACATCTACCAGATTTCATACACACATATACACACAACATGCACAAACACATACACACACATACATACACACAAATATGATCTTATTTATTAATATTGAACTGTATCCACGTCCATTTTATTTCCTTCCTTTGAATACGTCTGTAAAGTAGCATCTCGTTTGATTTCAGTCATACATTTGATTTACAAATGAAATAGTTTGGTTCCGTTCCATAAATCACCATCAAATTTAAAAAAATAAACACTTGATCATCAGTCTGGATGTAAATAAATCACAACAATATAATACCAAAAGTATGAATTGTAATGTGCATTTTACAATGATTGCCTTAGAATTAGTTTCAGGCCGGCCATATATTAGGCTATGTTACTTATACATTTTAATGAATATGACTGTAAAGGATACTGTAAATATGTGTGATGGCAACATGACATAATTCCACATGTAAATTTTGTGGGCATGGATTTAGTAATAGGAATGAAATCTTTTTTTGTGTGTGTAAAAAAGATACGTGTAATCTTGCTATGTAACAACAACAACAGGAATTACAACAAAAGCAAGGACGACGACGAAAAGAACAATACTAAAAAGTATCGTCTGATGAAAACTGGAATTTATTTCAATTATTTTCAGCTTATAAATCACATTTTGTCTCATTTTTGTGTGATTGTGTTGATACACCAACTTTAATTTTTACTTTGTAATGATATGTTGCAAATGTAGTTGTTTTAGTACTCTCATTGACAAGCTATTGAACCTTACTGTGCAAGAAGATGTTTGCATTATTATAGACAAGAACAGTTAGATGGATGTTTGGCATGTACTTAGATCTGTTTTAAAGTAAAAAATCAGAGAGTGGGCTTCGAGAACAAGTATGGAACTTAAACACTTCATTGCATGATGTATATTATCGAACTTCCGAATTGGTTAGGAACCGTTTTAAAATTCCAGTGCGATATCTGAGAAGATTATATCAAACAAAAAAAAAAAAAAAAGAAAAAAGAAAAAGAAAGAAACGAGAGAGAGAGAGAAGAAAAATAAAGAACAAAACAAAACAGAACGAAAACAAAAACAAAATAAAACAAAACAGCACAAAAAATGCTAACAAGTTCTCCGCTTGCTATGGAATAACGTTTAATCAAATTGCCGAAATTTGTGTATCTAAAATGTTTTACTAAAGCTTATTTAGAGACATGTAGTTAGTTGTTTGAATGATTGAATTTTGTCTTACGTTCACCATGCTTTCAATCTATATTTTTAAATTTTATAATTCTATAGTCTTATTTTGTAAACAACCTGTGCTTGCTTTCTCACCTTAAAAATAAAGGCTGGGCCTTTCTTCTTTGACGAGAATTCTTTAAGTTGGAAATATAGTTAAGTTTTAAATTAATACTATGATGACAGTTCTATAGTTTATAAGTGGTTTTTGCAACTTAGAGGAAAATCCCACTGATTGATAACATGATGTGAATTTTTAAATATTTTTTTTTGTTCCGTTTTTCTTTCTTTCTTTCTTGTTTGTTTGTTGTTGTTGTTTTTTAATTTTTAATGCCTATTTTGATTGATGTAATCTCTTGCTGTTAAGAAATTAAATAGGAAGTAAGTGTTCATGCCTGTCTTCCCTGGCCGTGGTATTGTTTGAACTGAGTGTTGACATTGCTTACAGAGGAGTTGCAATAGCAAGAACGCCTACTGAACAAAACATAAACAGTTATGTCCTGTAATCAATCTAAATAATTATGTTTGAGTTATCTTTCTATAAATCCTGAATACTTCATCTCACAAAATAACTCATTTTTGTGTCTTGAAAAATGTGGAGAAATACTCAATTGTATCAGTGTAGGATTTGTGCAATATCATTCATCTAAATTGTTTAATTTAGTAGTGTATACTAAAAAAGCAGGTGAGCAACTTCAGCAGGATGTAATTCACATTTTAAAAAGGCAACATTAAACTTATTTGAAGTGGTTACAAGGCGAACAGTATTTACAAATACTTTATCAAAATGAGAAAGGGCCAAACAAATATCAATACGTGAATAAACCGAGACATAAATTAATCTTTCTAAGGAAAAATGAATAAAATATAGTGTCAATGCAGTCTTACGTAAATAATTGGTAAGAAATGGAATGGTGTACTGGAAAGAAAGGAGAAAAAAACTAATTAAAATAAATTTGTGAGCATTAAAGTGCTGAACCAGAATAGAGCACGAAAAGTTTTGAATGAATGCAACGAATAATCATACGACAGGAGGTTAAGTTGCGCTACCTATGACACGTCATGTATAATGAAATAAATATAACTGTTTATTTATTCTTTTGAAGTCATACAAGTCCTTGTGCCAATGCATAAGAGGAAAATACGAATACGAATACGTATTTAGCCATAGGGAAATACATTAGGCCTATGCATGATCGGTCAGATAACCGGTTAAATCGATCGTGGAATCATAATCGATTAATCTATCATGATGACCGATGATCGGTTACGTTGTCGGTCATGATCGACCATGAAAGAAATAATCATGATTAAACAATTCGTGCTTGGCGACACGCGAATCACCCTTTCCCTACAACGCGCTTGTCAATTTTTTTCCGTTTAAAAAAAAAAAAAACGCCACTAATCAGTTAACATTGACACGCCAAGAGTTGTGCTGTATTCACCATTTAACCCTAGCAGTGTCAAGGGAACGATTTGCCGAAACCTTTTTATACTTTGCATATGAATTAAGTTTTAGACAGCTACAAAACGATAGCACGATATTCGTTTCATATGTATGTATTGCCATTTTTGTCTCACTGTTATCTCTTGAACATGAATCGATATCAAAGTGGAAATTCTGACGCTTTTATGGTTAAGGCTGTTAGTGTGGTCGACTTCGAGGCGCCTGGCGCAATTTTGCATTACATGCTTCTCACTTGTCCTCCTATCCTCGACGATCGAGTATGACCTCATTTGAACGGATGTATAGTAATTTTCCCCCATTCTCACCCACCCCATAGCTTTGCCGCTGGTGTCAAAGTTTGACACGTGGTATGTCTTTCGAAAACTAATTGGTGAGGTGATCGCCACTTTTTTTTAGATCAATTTAAAATCTTAATTAATAAAAGTTATAAGGTAATATCAAACTGTACTAGAATTCGATGCCCGATTGATCTGCAAAGTCAGATTTGTGAAATACTGAGTTTCCCACCCCAAGTTTTCTTAATCTAAGTCCCCGGTGAAAGGCCAAGTGAGCGAAACTCAGGCTGTGTGTGGGAGGTTTTGTATTTATTTATTTATTCATTTATCTTGGGTCGCAAATAGACTATGGTCAAGGCCGTAACAGATAACCATAACCGATGTGACGTCACACATGATAAAGAAAAAGTATTTAACCAATATAGCAATCGATCATCGTCGGTCATGGAGTCAATTACTCGGTTAACCGTCAGTCATGAACTTTGTCCGTCATGTACAGGCCTAAAGTACATCTTGAGCAGTGCAGAATAAAGTCAAACAAAATATATGAAGGATACACAGCACAAGCATACACTGACCCATACACACGCATTACACACACACAGACACACACACACAGACACATGCACACGCACACACGTACACACATACACAAACCCACATACATACATACATACATACATACATACATACATACATACATACATACATACATACATACATACATACAT
>JBCEWB010238683.1:9106-23606 GCA_039654565.1 Peronia peronii
AACTTTGGTTGGGTTTTAAATTTTTTTCCCCCCCCCCCCCCCCCCCCCCCTTCTTCTTTTTTTCTTTTGTTTTAACAGCATTCAGGCTCAAGATTATGTGAGATGATATAGAAATGTAGATCTGTATCAAACTTAAAAGAGAATATGAAGAAAAAAAATAAATACATCATCATAATCATAATAGTTTTAATACATGTGAAATAGAACAACTGGTGCTCTTGTCAGTTACCTGTGTGATGTGGAGTACAAAACTATTTTAAAACTATGGATGACAAACAGATCATCCCTGTAGGTCTCTATAAACGCGCAAGTCCGCAGAGGCGAATTTTACAGGAATCGAAGTGAAATCATGAATCGCATGTTTCGGTCATGTGACAAAAAGTGTAACTTTCATTGGTTCCATAGGTTATCATTTGATATTTATAGAGGAGGTGGGGGAAACCCATTCTAGTTTAATAAAGCCAAAAATTCCATGACCCAATTTTCCAGACATACATGTACATGTACCTGTTTAGAGACTTACAGGGACGAAGTGTGCATGGTAATCCATGCTGAATCACAGGGCTGATTGCGTATGTGCTAATTACGTATAGAAGAGAAAGCCATAGTCGACTAGAACTTATTAGTAATATCAGCAATATCCCGATTGTATAGTGATAATAAAATATATAGGCCTATTTATTTATACAGCTTTGTGTGAGAGAGATGATGAGTCATAGACTAGGGCTTAGTATGCAGTCCGTAGGATGTAAGGCAGAATTGAGTTACTCTTTATTATTAGAGCCTACTGTAGTCATTGAACGATTTGTAGAAGTGTTTATTTTGCTTATTGTTTGTGTAGCATAAGTTTTAATGAACTGTAGTGTTAGGAGTCACATTTTGTAAAGAAGAGATTGAATGAACATGGATAACATATGTATTGATTTGACCAGACCTCCCGCGGTAACATTGATTTGTGCAAACTTCGGGACATTTTGAATTTGGATTGAATGTGGGGTCTGTGTAACATGAACAGCATGAATGTTGTGGTTAGTCTCTCCATGCATAATGTTACAGATATACACAGGAGAGGTGCAAAAGGAGGTACAGTATCATAACAATCTTGTAATACTTAATTTTATTAAAACTGCAGGTAGTAGCACATTAAATTTGTTGGCCTCATTTTTTATATTTTCAGTGTCAATAACAAGACTAAGACTTTTATCATAAATTCTTATTTTTTTGATACATGTAATTTTGAGCTCCACTTGTGCTCCTCGTATGTCTAATTACAGCCACGATTATAAAAGATCAGTTTACTTGTAAAACAGTTTTATACAAAAAAGTTACAACAAAAATACTATGATTGTTGTAATAAATGTATATTTATAATTTTTGTATATCCGTAAAGAAAATATAAAAGATGAGGCTAACCAATTGAATGTGGTAATAAGTTTAATTAATGAATTAAATATTACATGAATATATATAATTCTTACTGTATACAGGTACCTACTTTTGCACCCCAGTGTATGCCAACGGACAAGAGAGAGTGTGTGTATTTCAATCACCAGTCTGATTGCAATGATGTTGTGTCAGTACAGCTCACATGCTCCATGAATTATCAGTTTTCCTTTAGTGTCTTTGCATTGGGAACAGATTGACTGAAAGCCAAACATATTTTCTTTTTTCCCTGAGTTATAATGTTATAAAATTGTATCACCGAGTCTAGACCAGTTGAGATAGAAATCTTCATCGCAGTTGACGAGTGCTGTACTATAATGTCCATTTTTAAATAAGGCTGAAGATCAGCACATCTTTACTTGGGCTTTAGCTAACACCAGAACTGTCACATGCTCACTTGTACCTACCAAAACAAGAATAGCAAGGAAAGCACAAAACAACTTTTTTTCTTTTAAAGGCAAAGAATTTTTTTTTTTTTTGGAGGAAAGGCATGATTATTATTATTATTTTTTTAACAAAAACCTGTCAAGATAACCTCCACCAGGGGGTTGAAAGACGTATTACAAACATATGCTCAATATTAGTGTTGTGAGGACTTCAATTTTAGACAAGTTTATTATGAGATTATGAGTGAGCTGCTACCTACCATGATGGTAATGAAGGAACTACATGGAGATGGTTATAAACTGTGGTTACACTACAGCGTAATTATTTGAAAACTAGTAGAGTATAATATACATGTATTCATGAGCCTCTCTTAACCAGTGAAACTTGAATCATAGTTACATTTGGTTTCTTAATTCCATTACATGTTAATACAATACATACAATTACTGCCCTACATCTTACCTGAGTTTAGTTTTAAGCATAGAAGTTTAGAAGAGTTGGTAGAACGTGTAGCGCAAGGTTCAACTGTCCTTTTTTTTTTTTCTTAAATGCTATCATTATTCTTTCACTTTCAATGATTTTTATTCCATATTTTTTACCCCACTGTAAATTAAGTAAGACAGGACCATTGATATTTTGTCTGTCTTATGAAATGATATAGGCTACAACAAGTCAAGTACAATGTATTATGGAATATGAATGCCGAGTGTACAGTCTGCCCTCAGGCTGAGAAAACACTGCATTTCTCGATTTGCTGAATGAGGTATTTTGAGAAAAGTCACATGACCAAGGATTTTCGCTCAGACACTGATTTGTTTACATGCTCTGCGCATGGCAGACAAAATCTTGGTGAATGATAAGCTTTCAGAAATGTCACATGACATAAACAAAGCCACATGTGACTGTTTCCTTGGTCATGTGACCGATCTTGAAATACTTCATTGTATTTGTAATGCAGGACAATATGTAACCACTTTCAGCAACTGTTTCATGTTTAGTCACAACCATTTATGTAACTGATGGAATGAGGATGTTGTGTTTATCGTAACAATGAACAGTCATGTGATGTTTTGCACTCTCAATTTGGTTCTCAGAGATGGGTTATGAATCAGCTTGTTATTCTTCCAGAGATCTGTTGTTGTTGTTTTTTTCCCTTTGTTGTAGAGTCTACCACATTTTAAAGTTAAATTCATCATAAAGCTTTTACCTTTTACCAAGGTATAGTTGAGAACATTTTGTAATTGATCAAGGTTGTGATAAAAACAACAACAAAAGCAGCCGCTGTATTCATACAAGTAGATCTAATGTCTTTTACCTTTGGAGAAACTTGATTTTGGGAATTCCACTTTCAAAAGCGATTTGGCGTTTATGAATTTGTGGGCATATTGTCTTGGTACAACCAAGGGACGAATAGGTAACAACCCCTGTACAACAAAAAGGTAAACCCTTACCTTCTCTGCTTGACAAACAGGCTGCTGTCTACTATAAAGAATTATCTGACTAATTCGCCTCTTTGTCAATCAGAGAAGGTAACATTTTGCCTCTGTCGTACAGCAGATGATATTAATATGTGCACATAAATGTTTTGCAACCTAAATTTTCATACCATACTGGAAATGTTCTATTCTCAAGGGATTCCTGTCCAAAGAAACTACATGCGTACAATGGCAGATACTGTTTTTCCCCCATCTGTTCAGTGAACCTTCTCAGTAATACGGTTTGCTCTTCCTCTTTCAGAAACTTCTGTTGTTCTTTTGTGTAAAAACATTCCCATTGTCATCCATCCGTCTTTCATTTGTTGCCCTGTAGTGTAATGGAACTTGGCCATTTTGCAGTAATTTGCCCCCCCCCCCCCCAAATGATGAATGTGTCGTGTTGAGGACTTGGATTTAATGCAGCTTGGTTCAGCAGCTATATTTATAAAAGCACTCAATACACACATAAAAACTTGTAGTAGATGGTTCGAAGTTTTTAAATTATACGGATCAAGGAGTTAAGTATTTTTCAAATGAGCTAGCATTTTTTTTTTTTTTTGGCAACTCAAGAAAAACCAAGGATCACTAGGTGAAGAATTGCAACCACACACATATTGTTAATTTTTTTTTTATATGTTCACTCTTTTCATTAATTTCCTGATTTGAAAGCAAAATTTACAAATGAATTATACGCTAATTGACAAAATCTGTGATCAGTTAGGCAGGTAGTGACAGTGATGAGGTAACAAAGATATCAAACTTCTGAGAAACTTGTGAGAACACAACAGGAGATCTTGCAAGAAAATATAAGACCAGGGTTGTACTATTTATTAGGTAACAGTACAAGTTACTACAAGCCCCATATCTGCATTTGTTTAGTCAATGGCTTCAAGACATGAATGTGTTCAAATCAACATCCAGTTACATGGACTTGACTGCTTAGTGCAAGTACAAAATTCATATTCAACAAACGCTCAGTTTCAATCAATGAAAGATGTTTGTCCTGGGCAGCTGAAATTGCCGGTTGGTATTGCATTATTTTGCCGGAGAGAGATCCAATTTCAATACAATACAGTACACCAAGTACTTTGCATACACTACAGTTGGGAGGCTCTCTAAAATTAACATACAGTGTGTGACGTCTGTCCAATTTCAACAAAGGCATAAGTTTATCAAGGCAAACTGATCACACTATTAGATGTGAATGGATTAGCTGTTCCAGTGTTTCATGTGATATACATGTACATATACTGCACAGTGAGTCTTCACTGACTGCACAACATGACAGACATTATGTTTATGTAGGTTTATGTACTGTTCTAAAGATGCTTGTTATTGTGTACAGTTTCATCTTCAGTGCATAGAATCTGCAGCTGCAAATATTTGTCAAACCTTTGTATGTCTATCTTGCTTCAAGTGACCCTAGCTATTACTAATACATTGTGCTATTTCATTCCTTCCCCCCCCCCCCTCAATTGTTTTTCACATGAAATTAAAAAAAAAAAAAGCATATATGTGATGTTATGGCATTGTGTTTCACCTTCCTGTGAATGTCCAGAAGTATATTTTCAGGCTCAGAAGGGCAAGATACTTTTGTCCAGTCAGTTTTATGGTTTTGTATCAGCATTTTGCTGCATTCTACTCACATTTCATGGCACAAACAGAACAGCCTACCACAATACTCTGTTTGAAGCAAACACCTTTATTTCTAATGAGAATGTGAAATTTTGAAACTTCAAAATTCTCTTGTACTGTTGGGGGAAAAAAAAAAAGTGATGAGGGTGACACGGGTAATTGTATGTGGTGAATGATATAAGTAGAAATACACTAAATATGTACCGTAAAAGGTCGCCTTCTGTATGTATGTGATCCACTTTTTTCTTCAAAAAATTTGTTCTGTTACACACATACAGATATGTGGATGATGGTTATGAAGATGATGCTGCTATGGATCAGCCCTAACATGAAAAAAAAAAATTATGAATTTGAAAAGCAAAAAAAAAAAAAAAATTGACATTTCATGTGGTGAACCCACAATAATATATATCGCACAATTCAAACATATAGACTGTTTAGGAGAAAAAAAAAAGTACAGAAATACTGATATAAAATGATTCATGACCAAAAAAAAAAAAAAAATCACATAAAATAAAAAGAAGCAACAAAATAAAGATAAAATGAAATCAACAAAATGATGAAAAAATAATAAAGATGATGAGGAAAGTAAAAATAATAGTAATAATATAATCATGATGATAAAAGCGTTAAATAACTCTGAAATAGCTCTCTCTACACAAATATAATCCACAAGGTTTCTGGAAATCCACCTTATTTACATGGATTCTACAGCAACACTTCTGTTGAGACCATTCCCTCGACTTCTTCCAGCTTTCCTGTGCTGAGCTGATCCTTTCCTTTCCTGTGCATCCTTCCCCTCCTGGAATTCCTTATGCAACTGCTCCTCCTCCTCCGCCTGCATTGACAGCTGCCTTGTGTATGGTATCACCATCCAACCAGTACCATTTCAAACCATCACCAAATTTTACCTTTTGTGCAACCACTAATCACTTTACTTGGCTTAACATGACAATTTATCAATAAAATTCAAAACGTTACTTTGCTTGAAGAGAATAAATTGACCCCTAAAACAAGAACTACATATAAAAAAAAAAATGCAACAATGGTGTAACAAGAGAGCTGTTGCTGGTGGTAGAACACAAATGAGGGGAAGTCCCTGCTACCTGCACCGCTAGGCTCAACATTGGCAGCACAACAAACTTGGTACATGGTGTAGCCTACGGAAAATGAAACAAGGGAAGAGAAAGAAGAAACACGGTCAGTCATACAATGCTAAATATACTTAACAGCCACAAATATCTGCAACCTGCTACAGCTACAATTTCCAATTATAAAGCCACAAAGTTTTGGCGAGGAAAGGTCTTCATCTGTTATAATAATTTGTCAATATACAAGACTTACCATCTACAACAAAAAAGACTTCCCCAGATTGTTTAGATGATATACTCATATATAACAGATGAAAATGAATCATAGAAAATGACTGATTGTACATAGGTAATTGTCACTTTACATCTATCTCAGGTTAAGTCAGGTTACATTTTTGTATTTTATCTGAAACTAACCACCCAGTTGCAGATATTTGGTTAAAATTACAATGTTTCAAGAGAGAAAATGTGTCAAAACAAAATAAAAATCAATGAAACATAGATTGTTTTACAATAATAAATATCTAATCAATCACTACACAATCATTTAACCCTATAATTGCAGAATATCCCTGAACTGAACATCAAGATTTCATCAATAACAGTCAACATAAACATGTTAAGATTTCATACTCATAAAACTTATAGACCTATGTCTTTTTGCCATCTGGATGCAGTCTATCACAGCACTTGTAGAAAAATTAACATACAAAATTCAAAAAGACAATTATTTGCAGGGTCATAATTGCAATTCTGATGTGCCAAGCATTGTCTTGGCATTCAAACATTTCATATGCAGCACCAACTGTCTAATGTATCTCCAGTATCAACTGTGTCAAAAGCTATTTTCTTTTGACACCCTTACAGAGTTTCCTCAGTTAAGTATCAGAGGTGCACTTATTTCTACAATGAACAATCTTCTCCCTTTCACAACCTAGACAGATTATGGTCAATATGTACTGGAGAAAGTAGTATTCCATTTCCTGTCACATACATGTACTCAATGAACACGATTGATTAGATCTAGTCATTATAGACGGCTAAGTGCATACACATAAAGAATTGCTATTTGAATAATGCTGAAACCGCATGAACTGCGGTATAATTGATTGTCTAACTTGCTCTCACAACATTGAATTACATGACATCACTCATTTTTCAAATTTACTAATTCACATCATCTAAAATAATGTGATGGACTCAATCCTACATGAACTGAATCACTCTGTGGAAGGAAATGTTAGCATGCAAAGCGCAATTAAAAATAATCGTAAGTGCCCTGGATGAGGCAAAATTGCATATACATTAAGTTAATAAAGCAAAATCCTTTCCAAAAAATTTGGGCGAGATTTTGCAGCCTTCAGAACAGACATTTAAAGGAAAAAAAAAAAATTATAAAAAATACATGAAATGAGGTCACTGAATATTAAAATCATACAGTCACAGCAAATGAACAGTTTAGAAAAGAGTATGAATCAAAGGATCAAAAGAGCATCAAGAAATATCTCTAATATCAGAGGACCAGTTATTCCTTGAATGAACTTGAAAACTCGGGCATCGACATCACTTAGATTTCTAGATCTATCTACTGCACTTTCACATAGATGCAAATGTACATATATTCAGACCGGGACAGTAATTCTTAGACAAAGAAAGTTGTATTAAAACCGGACATAAACAAATCTCTGCAGTTCATTCCAATAACACTACTTCATTCTTAATTGCAAATTATTTTGAGCTGTGTTTGTCTTTTTCAACTACTTTGCTTTGACCTATTTGACAATTCCTGATGCCAACCTGGTGAACATAATCAAGACGCCTGTAATGGCCGATTTATTTCAACCAGCTAGGTTACTTCTCTATTGCCAAGTACAAGACGTATAACACAAGCATTGTAAAGAAAAGAAAAATCTTATTTGAAACATGAAGCAAAAAAAGTACGAAAAAATTTTTAAAAACCAAGATAAGAAAAATACACATATAATTTGACCACATGGTGAATTTTGCAGGATTTCCTATTTCATATTTTCCTCTTCTTTACAATGCCCCTGGTTTAATGAGCCACAATCTTAGCCAGCTGGGTTGTTTCCTTTCGCCAAGTACAAGCGGTACAAGACAAACACTGCAAAGAAGAAAAAAATCACTTCTTTCTCTAGGTATTTAAAAAGTGAAGTAAAAATTATGAAAAAATTATCATGATGAAAAGAAAAACACTTCATCTGATGGTGAATTTTTTTCAGAACTTTTTCTGTTACTTATGTTTCAAATAACAACAAAAAAAAATTTTTCCCCCCTTCTATACAATGTTTGTCTTATACCTCTTGTACTTGGCCAAGGGAAGTACTTTAACTGACAGTCAAATTAGCTCATTTGAGTATCTGGCAGTGAGAATAACTTTGGTGGTGTCAAAATGGCCCATAATAAATACCTGTACATGGAGTATAAGTTGTCTGACCAGACCATGTAAAAAGGGTTGTTGTTTTTTTTTCAAAAAAAAAAAAGAAAGGAAAAAGAGCTGTTGTAAATTCAAGGGTTCCTGATTAAATGTATAGGCTAACACAGCTACACTGTGTGATTCCTACTGCCACTTTCACAATACTGATTAAAGTAATGCACAATTAAAGATTCATACTGACTGCTTGTAAACCTGACAACAATATGGCTCCCACGACCTCCATAAGCCCCTGATATGTCTATGTTAAGTGTCAATGAGATTGTGAGCATATTTCATTTAAACACATTTTCAGTTTATCATTGCACACACATAAGGATATCTCTGCACACATCTGCCCTAATTTGGCTCTTTCTAAATAATCAAATGACAAGCTCTCACATAGCTACATATTATACTGAAAGCCCAAGATGCACTGAGAGGCCTTTTCCGCATCATACGCTGACTTAATTCCTGCTATGTTCACAGGAAATACTTTGTTGTTTTCTCATCCATTTGTTTAATTTTTTGAAAGTTTCGCAAAGTTCCCACTGAAAACTTTAGGAGATACCATGCATGAAGGGAACTCACTGGAAATAATCTAATCACTAGTTAGGAAGTGCCAGACAATCTTCAAGCAAACCACATCATTAATGCTAAGATGTTCTGCCCACCATTTTTGTTATAAAATGCCCTTTTTTAACATTACTTCACAAACAATGATATTCACAAACACACACAAAAAAAAAAAAGATAACATATCATAATTTTTTTCCACATTAGATTTCAACATGTTACAGTTCTAGAAATTTTTCAAAAATTCAAAATTTACCCGATTTTCAAAAATCTATATAAAAATAAAAAACTTAATCTTGAGCCATTCTGTTGATTTCATGACAGTTCACTATTGCTAATTGCATCTGTTCAAATTTCATTGACATTGACTGACTAAACTCAAAGTTCCACTCTTCAGCAAATATAAGACAGAAATAATTCCAGTTTTCAGTGAGTCAGAAATTTCTCTATAATTGCCAAGGATAAGTTTGAGAAAATAATACACGCAATTAATAATAAAATAACAATAGAAAGAATTCCTGAATATTCTGACTGAAGAAACTGTTGGTTCAGTTCTTTGACTACTGGGTTATTTTCTCTGTTTTGACTGGGCTGTTTCTAGGGGCAAAATTTTCGGCAATGCTAAAATTTTTAAATTTTCAATATTTGGCTCCCTTTAACACAAAACTGATCATGTTGTACCACTGGAAAGGAAACTGGATGTAGACTATGGACTGGATTTAAATACAGAAGTACTGAAACATAAAACAATAAAAGCAGGAAAACAAACCGACCCGATGTGTCGGCTCTCGGAAGCTTTCTGTGCTGAAGTCAAGCTGATGTGTCGGCTCACAGTAGTCAAAGAGTTAATATAACCTGCCTGATTTCATGTGCTATATAACTTCAGCAGTTTTACAGGGCATATACCCACAAAAAGTAGCTCAGTCACACTGACAGATCAACAACACAATGTACACTATACATGAACTTGCAAACTTTAAATGCACAATTCTTCACGTTTCAGCATCTTTATAGATGGGAAGACAAATGTGCCAGACAGCTGCTAATTGCTATAACAATAAACCTCTATTATCCACTTCAACTTATAAAACCTCATCTCAGACATTTTAGTCAATTTCACCAACAAAAAAGATAGGGAAGAGATAATGTGAGTAATCTTTTTATGTGTGAAACTCAATATATGGATAGACAGAGATCTAAAGAAACTTCAAAAAGCATTTTTCATATGACTGCACAAATATTCACAGAGGCAGTTTTCACAATTCCTGTTAAACATTCTTCAAATTTGATCAATTGCAGTCTAAACTAAACTAAAATAAAAATAATATAACCACTTTGTTCAGCAAGGATTTATGGTGAATTTGTAGAGTAAAAAAAAACTCAAAACCTGCACAGAAAGCTGTTAACCCTCACTGTGACGGGCCCATAAAATTGTGTGGCGCCTAACTAGGTCACACGTGGAGGCCATTAGCCCTTCTCGGGTCGTGGGTGGTAACTCCACTAATTCACGCAGGCCTTGCTTGGTCCACCAGTGATGATGCCATGATATTGTGAAAATCACACATCAACTACTTTACATCCGTTTCTGACGTTCCTATACAAACACGGACTCGTCCAATTCTTGGCTGAAAATTTCCGTCTGAATGGTGCATGGCTACTCCATTTAGGTCAACAAGGAAATACGCATAAGCTGGGATACTAAAGCAAAAATTCACTCATTTTCAAAGATACTTTGTTCATTAAGTAGTATTAAATGTTACAAGTCAAATTTCTGTGAACATTTTTGTGAATACATCCCATGTCTTGCTCTCATTCTCCAAAAAATTGCACCACTGGTAGCTAGGGCTGTGATAAAATTGCACCCCTGAATCTGTGGAGTTATCACTGATGGACCGTGGTGGAATGCAGGGGTCATCATGGTAAGAGTTAACAGTCTGAGAGATGATTTATTTAATTCCTGTCCATATTTTACAGTAACTTTTATTTGATGAATATATTTCTAACAATCAAATCTTTGTTTACACTTCTGAAGGGACTATCAATATATATATGTGAACTTTGAAACTTCCTTTCAAAAATGACTGAAACGGAACTTGCAGCCAATTTGAGCAAACAATGAACTGTATGCAGCACAGAAAATGATACAGACATCTAACTCAGAATGATAAACACTCACAAATAGCAACTACACAGTTATTATTAAACTGGCAAGCACATTAACGACACATAAATGAAACAATAACTTAAATAAAACCATGTGTTTCATGATGGAAACACTAAAACATACACTCACCAATTAAACAAACTGTTACGTGACTTTTGTGTGAACTGAATGAATATTGAAAAGTGTTCATGGTAGAAGTTGTATATTCCACAATGCTCCACTGTGTTTGTAAGAAGCATAGGATATCAAAACTGCATTATGTTTACAGTTTTATATAGATGATAATCAGCAAATTTCTAAAATATTCCAATTACTTTTTTGAGAATTAATTCCTCAACATCATTTTGATTTAGAGGAGATACTAATGTCTACAGCATAATAATACATGTATATACATGTATACCCTAAACTTCAAGGCCAATAACAAAGCAGAAAGAAATAACAAACAGTTGGAAACTTCTAGTTGAAGAAGCATGATTTTGTAACAGCCATTGTTGAAGGACCTTGGATATAGCACATCTTCCTACTGTTCTTCTCGATCTCCTGTTTTTGTGTTCTATTCTATGTCTACTGAAAGATTCCTGGGTCTATCATCTCAGTATGAGGAAACTTAGCTTATGTCAACAAATGGTGCATGCCAGATCTGAGTAAGAGACACATTTTCTTGCCTTTCAATGCCAAAATTCAGTGGCCACATAGCCACCAATATTAATTTCAAATGCAGCTTAATGCAATAGGATAAAATCTGTTGGCCAGCAGGCATTCTTTCACATCAAATCCTTGCAATTAAAATTAATGAGGTAGATTCTTGACATGAAAGCTTGGCATAGTATAACAGCAATGCATATAGATCACATAAAACACACACTAATCAGATTCACACGGAGATGAGAGATATGAGCCGACAATATTTACAGATCACTGACCCCCTGTGATTCCCTGACAGCTCTGTCATGAGCATGAAGTGTGGCATTCAAACTGGACAATCACTTCTAAACATATATTCAGCTTATATGACTTAACAACCCCTCATCACTCACAAAACCCACATTTAAATCCTCTGGTCTAAATCCTCAAAACAATATATTATGCAAACAACCACTTCACAAATTAGTTGTACTGTCCACAGAGTAACAGTTTTCCTCAGATCCTCAGAATGAGGGTGACAGAAAAGGTAATTTCCTATGGATATCACGGAGAAGTAGTACCAAAACTAACCATTACTGACATTTCATAAATTCATCATAGCATCTCAACCGTTCCAAGCAAATGACATCTGTATTTGCAGAATTTAGTTTCAGAAGACACCATGTTATAAAATCGTGCCACATGTTATAAAATCAGTTACGTTTCCTACGTGTGTGGCAAATTTGCTAAAAAAAAATTTATCCCTGATCAGCATGCTACAAAATATCCTCAAAATCTCGTAAAGCATAAACTAAAAAATGAAGTTCTCAAAATTTATTTTCTGAAAAAGGGAAACAAAAAGCAGAAAACAAAAATCATGTTGAGCACAGAATAAATAAAAGACATATTCTTTCTTTTGGAAAACAAAAAGTTCTAAATCGATGCCCCACTTAAGGTACTGCAATTCATATAACATCTTATCTCTTTATTTATGAGATTATGGATCAGTACTCACCAAATTATAGATTTGGCCACAGAGAAAATTGGATTTTTTTCAGCCTTACTCTTCAAATTCACAAAATCGTAACTTCTCCAGTTCATGTATATTTTATGTATATTTTTAAAATTCTTATTTATCATTATTATATTTTTTTAAAAAAATGTTAGTTCTGCAAACTCTGTGGTCAATGAATGTTGACATTACTCCAACAATATCTACTGAAATTCCAGTGCTTTGGCAATTTACTGTGGTTTTTTTCTAAAATACATTTTCAGATGTCTTTTCATCTGAAAGTACACAATGGGACTGTCAAGTTGGATACTCATGGTGGATGCAAATTTGTGAGGGTATAACACTGGACGCCGATAAATTATTACTTTTAATCTATGATTTCTGCAGTCTAAATCTTATATCTGTAAGTGCATATAAATAATCCACTGTGAAACCTCCCTGCATCCACAAATACTACAAGCCTCTGTTCTGCCACTGAATGTGAATAACTCTCTTTTCCGCACAAATGTTTAAAAAAAAAAAATGTGCTGTGATCTCATCCATCATGTAGCAATATTAAGAGAGAGAAAGACAGTGACAGGGGGTAAAGGATATGCAGAAAAAGCATATGGTTATTAAAAAAATTTTTTTTTTTTAAAGTATGTGCATGTAAATAAATGATCTATATCGATACTTACTGAAAACGAACACATATGAAAGAAAAAATACTGAAAACGGGCACATTTGAAAAAAAAAAATTACTCAGCATGTTAAAACTTAGAAGACCAATTAAAATTCAGTGTAAGACTCCACTATACACCACTTTTTCCATCGACATTATGGTGAATTCTTAGACCAAAATGTCAAAATCATAAAACTGAGTCACACACCTTTAAATCCTTATACAAATGAAAGAACAATATGACTGGCCGCTGAATTTCCATACCTAACAATATTGTTAATGACAATTACATTTCAGTAAAACTGTCCAAAAAATCTACTTACAATTTGCTGTCTCTCCATACTTACCTCTCTATTCAGGACACATTTGAAATTTCACATAATTTTTAGATTATCTTTGTAAACAGATGTTTATGGAATGTTGACATAACATGGTATTACCTGACAATTATTACAATGTCATATACAGTCAAGTCCACACAAAACCGAACTTTTCTAATAAATCGAATAAAAACGAAACAATAGATTTTTTTCCCTCTTTGCCCCTATTAAATGCTTCTTGCATAAATCGAAGCTATCGCCGTGTGTTTCCTTTAAATCGAACTGGTCAGCACCACCACAAAGGTAAAAATCGGCTATGCTGTCGCCACATGGTTTCCACCAACGCGGATGCCGGCGGTTTGAAACACAGGAGACAGCGCCGCGGATGGGGCGAAAGGGGTCAGACAATGTATTGTCCCTCACGCACAGGGTAAGTAGGCCATGTGTTCATTCACGACGATCGATAATCAAACATCCTGGCAGAGTCTATAGTACGGGTATAGGCGTAAATGTACTAGTACACGAGTTAGATCTACATGTATTACGAAGTGTGTAGGTTACCTTATAATAGAGTGCTGCGCCTTTGTTATGATGTTGGTTCTCGTACCGGAACGGGATAGGTCAGATTCTACATCGTGCTAGTTTTTTTTCTTTTTTCGCTTGCGGTTGACTCACTTA
>JBCEWB010238794.1:0-11454 GCA_039654565.1 Peronia peronii
TTCCATCCCCCGATGCAGGACCCGCGAGTCGATCCCGGCCCGTTTTCTCCGTGAGCAGACGCCACACCACAGAGCCATTGGGGTGATGGAAGGCATATAGATTTAATATTTATCTACACCAGTGGTTCCCAACGTTTTTGCACTGGCGACCCCTTACCCAAAAACTTGAAACCCACGCCACCCCCTACAACAATCAACAGCTTTGATTTACATTAATTTTATTTTCTGTGATGAAGAGGGGAAGAAGATCTATCGAAAAAAAAAAAAAGAAAAAATGTCCCGTATTCAAGAATCCTATTATTATTTATTAGCAAACTAATCTCATCTAGTGGCATTGAACCGTTGGAATCCGTTCTTTGCACTGAAACAAAAACAAACAAACAAATATGTGAGAGCATAAAAAAAAAAATGTAATTGATGCGTTGAAATTGAATGTTATCCCGAGCCATCTCTCTGGCAAGACTATGTGACCCCCTGACAGGGCTACGTGACCTCCAAGGGGGTCGCTCCCCACCGGTTGCAAACCCCCGATCTGGACACTTACATAAGTACTCTGCAGATCTAAAGGTTAACGCTTTGATGACAATTGTTACAATCAGTAGATGTTAACAGATCGTCTCAAATCCCCAGGTCTGGCTGGAGCAAAATCATGCTGTTTACCAGAGACAAGATAATTCCGTTCATAATGTAATATGACTATCTGTTTTTGCTTTTTTTTTTTTTTTCAGTCCTAAGAAAGTAGATTTATCTGGACTTCAAGTACCTGTCCGTTTTTGATGCGAAGAATTTTTGTGCGTGGACATTTGGAATTTTGAAATTTTGCCCGGACAATGGTTTCTCTCTCTACTCTTCATCGAGTCTGCCATTTTTGTGTGTGTGTGTGTGTTTTGTTTGTTTGTTTGTTTTTTCACATGCACAAGGGGCTTTCGAAATACATATACAGTGTGTGCTTTTCGGAGAAGGCTAGACGTCGGGCTTCTTTACCGAAGAAGCCAGGGAATAGTTGAGTCACAAAAAAAAAAAAAAATGCAGGTTTCAATCTTTACATCCTTCCCATCCCGGGATGGCAAGATTCCCGAGTCGAACCCGCGACCCACAACGTGACTTGTTCACCACGGAGCTGACGCCAAGCCACATGGCCACAGCGACACTCTCACTCTCCACATCTGGCTTAGGTGAAGACTTATAATAAATACAATCATGCAAAGTGACGTGATAAAATAACGCGCATACAAACGGAGGGCCACCGCACACAGGATAGGCGTGCAAACAGGGGGGGGGGGGGATGAAGGTGGGGGGAAGGGGTGGCTGGACAATCTATTACCATTATCACACAGGTCTGTGCCATTATAGACCAAGCAAAAATCTTCTGTGGCCGAGGCAACCGTCTGTCGGGAGCTGAAAGGCGAAAAGAGAACATAACGTAATATGCCTCTGTGGCAAAAAGGGAACACCAGCCCCGCATGGACAGTTTTGAACATGGGTGGGAGTGATTACCTCGGGGTAGGGGGGGGGGCATGGCTCTGTGGTTTGGCCGTTCATGGAGGAAACAACTCACGGCGGTGGGGCCTGGATCGACTCGCGGGTCCTGCATCAGGGGATGGAAGGACACGAAGGTGGAAACCTGCATTTTTTCAGTGACTCAACGGTCTCTGGTTCCTTTGGGTAGGGAAGCCCGACGTCTAGCCTTCTCGAAAAGGGGCGAACATATTTCGGAGGTCCCGTGTATAATGTACGTAACACCTGGCAGTTCACAATCAATGACAGTGTAGACTGCGTGCCGCTGTTGGGAGCAGAATTTCCAAATTCCAAATTTCTAGCCACAAAAATTCTCACCAAAATCAGGCAGCTGCTTAAAGGCGAGATAATCCCTCTATTTTCAGGACTGAAAGGCTCAAGAAAAACGAGCAGACGTGATGTTTTATGTGGCAAAAAGGGAACAACTTTGAATGCACAGTTTTTGAACACGGGTGGGGTGATCACCTCGGGGTGGCGACACGCCGGTATAGCAGGTAAATCTTGCACACTGTGGTATGGTATACCCAAACCTTTGTCCGTCTCGTTGCTGCCCATAGGCCTGCCTGACCACCCCGCCTCTCTTCGTTACGTCGATACACGTCTTTCAACCTCCTGGTGGACGTTATCTCGACGGTTCTTTGTTTAAAAAAAATATTTAAAAATCCTGTCTTCACTTAAAAAAAAAAAATCCTGTCTTCACTTTTGAACAAAAAAAAAAATTAAAAAATCCTGTTTCCTAAAGAAAATCGCCAGCAGATTGCCTGTCCAGCTACTCCCTATTCTTTTTATTGAAGATGTGTGTTTATTGTTGTTTATTTGTTTTCTATTCTACTTCAATATGGCCCCTATTACTATTTGCCATATTGTTTTGACTTTTGTTGGTCCACGTTTTTATTCCTGCTGCTATTCCTACCCTATTGTACGTGGATCCTCCCACGAGGGTCTGAGGGTGTCGCTGCGTTGTGTTGGTCACTCGTGGATCTCTTCGCCTCTCTCACCATCTGGTTGGCTCTAGCCTTGTTGCTTCACTCCCACCCCCTCCCCCTCTTTTTAGTTTTCCCGCGCCCGCCATCACTCTAACGCTCGACACAGTCAGCACGTGGTTACACGCTGTGCTACGGACGGTGTGCTAGCACGTGGGCATAACAAACAGCCCGGCAACGATTGTAACAACCACGACAACACACAAAAGTAACACAATGACAACGATAACGAGACAGCCAACAACAACAACAACGCAAAAGCAGCAACAGAACTACAACATCAACATCACACAGGGCAATGACAGTGGCCTCCATTGGCTATAGTATTGTATGGTAACAAACAGAAAAGCGTGTGTGTCGTTCTTGTTTATGTTGACGAATGAGTCCTCCAGTTTCAACTCGCGCAGGTTTCGCTGTTCCGCCAAGTGCACGCACCCACTAGTCATTCATAAATTCCAATGCCAAGGGTACAATCATAGTGCTATGTATGCCCAGGTCAGGTTCCATTGCAACCCACTTCTGGTTTTCTCCCAACATATGAAATTGTCAGAACAAACAAATTACATGTAAAACCTATCAAAACATTTTTTTTCAACCGGTTGGGTTGCTTCCCTTTGCCAAGTGCAAGAGGCCGTGTAACGTAAACATTGCAAAGAAAGATAAAAGTCACTTTTTCTGTTGTGATTTGAAATTCGTGATGCAAAAGTTATGAAAAATTATCATGCACAAAAAAAAAAAAGAAGTAAAAAAATATCATCATAATTATGGTGATTTTTTTTCACAATTTTCTGTTGCTCATGATTCACAACGAGCGAAAAAGCGATTGTTCCTTCTTTACAAAATCTGCACAAATTGATATCGCTTGCACTTGGCAAAGGGAAGTAATTTGACTGACGATCAAAATGGCTCATTACTGCTGCAAAAATTAGCTGAACAGTTATGGCACATAGACTATTGTTCTACTATTGTTCACAGCCTGGTGTGGTCCCCAATATAGACACAGCAGCCGTGTTCTCCCATCACATATGACATCTGACAGTGTTAAAGTTAAACTAAATACATGTAAACGGAGGGTTGACCCCCATCATGTGATCACTGCCAGATTCAGAACAAATCCATACAATATCAGAACATCAACAACAAGAACCTCATGACAACACCAACAACAACACCACCACCACCAACAACAACAACCACCTCATGATAACAACAAAAACAACACAACAACGCAAGAAAGACATACAGATGAAAACGGGTTGTTTATTTCCATTGTTACAAGAACGTCGTCATGTTGTTTATTACCGAATGATTATAAACCTGTGCAAGAAAACATAAACCTGAACTCTGAAACATAAACCTGATAAAACAGAGGACATAACATTCTATGCCATTCCAACAATTGTTTGTTTCTTTGTTTGTTTGTTTACAGGGCTATAACTACTATGGAATAAAGCCAAGAAAAAAAATGCATGTATAACAATAATATAAGTATGGAAAATCATCTAAAAATAATCAAGAATGGCCTCAAAATATAACATACTATGAATATAACAAATCAGCAACAGTAATGAGAAAATGATGCTCACACATGGATGTCACAGACAGAATCTACTTGGTAAAAATCATGAAATAACACTGAACCTGTGGGCAACTTCAAGAAACAAAGCTAAAAATCATGAACGCTGAGCATTGGAGATTTTCACTGATGGTAAACTTGATGAGAAGGGGGGGAGGGGATTGTGGGAAGGGAGGGGGTGGAGGCAGGGGCAGTAACTGTGCAAAGACAGAGGATGTAACTCTAGTGGTCCCAGTTTTATGGAGAGCTCAACTTCAAAGATTTCTATATGGGTCTATCTCAAGAAAACTTTAGATGTCTCAAAACCAGATACATGTACTCGATTTTTCTTCTTCTAAGCCAATAACTAAAGCAGGTACTACATTACTACATAGTGAAATCACAATACACGTATTCATTTTTATTTATTTATTATCTATTTTTTTAATTATCTATTTATTTTTAGAATTTAAATATCCAAACAGATCTGTGTGACTAATGTCTATTACATTAAAAAATAGACATCAATAAAAAGAGAGGAACAAGAGGATCCATAATTTCATAGAAACTACAACTTTTCTACTTTGTGTCTGCTGTATAAAAAAATGTTTATAAAATGAATTATAATCACCTCATTAAGTCCTTCTGCTGAATGTGAATAATTGCATCATGAATAATTTGTGATGAGTTATAAGTTTTCACTTCCCTCCCTCTCGTTTTTCTCCCAATATCTAAGCAGACGACTGCTGAGCAGATAGACTGGAACAAAGATAGTCACTTAGCAAATGATTCACTAAACACCTTTGAACTGTCCATTGTTTTCTCAGCCTCTGCATAAGTTTTGATTATGACAAATTGTGTCCAGATATTTTACCCGAGGGAACAAAGTGAAAAATAAATACATGTAACTGACATAAAAATAAATTGACACGCAAATAAATACATAAATAAATAATCAACATCTACAAACTTCCAGACAGAATCAACATTGCTGAGGAAAAAAGTAAGCATATCCCATATCAAGTTATGAGACACCTAAAATCTTATACTTTTGCATGTTGCAATGGCTCAATCGGGTTCTATGGAAAATCTTCAGTGTGAACACTTGACCTCAAATAACAGGTCAAGTTATCAACATAAACCTGAACTTTGAAACATAAATCTGATAAAACAGAGGACATAACATATTCTATGCCATTCCATTGTGTGTGATGATGTCACTGGACGTAGTTTGCATAGCGTGAAACACTTGATGATAAAGCAAAACATTTGCAGGAATGTAATATTTCATTTTGTCACCAATCAAACCTAGCCTGGAACTCTATAGATTTCAACATAAAAAAGTATGGAACTCAATTATGAATACATGTGTAAAACTTTGTTGCTGGAATAACGAGTAAAATTATTAAAAGAAACGAAAAAAAAAAAATTAATTATGATACAAGTAACTGTTAAAAATGTGCTTTTCAAAAAAAAAATGTGACAAGCTGAGCTCCCATGAGCAACGGTTCGTTTTCTGATGTACAAGACGCTAAAGTGAGAAGATACTGTTGAACAAAGGCTTGGCACGACAACGACTGCAGGAACACACTGATGTATTTTGGCACACAAGCAAACAAACATATGGTCCCAAATGAAAAAAAAAAAAAAAAAGAAAGAGGAAAAAAGAAAAGATCACCAGAGTTATGGAATTACACTTCAAATGAACGCACGCTGTCAAATCCAAGAAAATAATCACCATAAAAGTTATCTATGTACAAAATTTGTCAGTAAGAAGAGAAGCGGTGGCAGCCAAGCCGCATCTCCAGGAACAGTCAGTGATGGCAATGTTCATTCCCAGTAAAAAATGTCACGCAGTATTTACACACGATATATAGGCTGTATCTTTAAACTTTGTGAATTACAAAAATATGGAACTTTCTTGCAAAAAAAATAACAATAACATTAAAATGAACGGCCAGTTTACACAACATAATAGATGTAGATTTGGTTTTGCTGTTTTTGTTTTTAGCACATACATCTCTAGCTAAGCAAATCTTTGTGAGCAAATTTCATGCCACTGTCAAACATCACGAAGAAAGATTACTCCATGTACACCGGCTAATTTGCGTGTCTGTCTGAGAGTTGGCTCCCTTGCCATAGAACACAACATCTAACCCACAATCTAACACATCACAGCGATGACTCATTCGGTCTCCACCAGCTGGTGACAGACATCTATTGAGCTTAAGTACAACTTACATTAGAAATGTCTCAACAAGTCAAGCCTCTGCTATTTACCAACTCATCTGGACTTCTAGGATCAAACTTGATCTCATAACTAGGTTTTATAATCAGAAGAATTTCTTCTTAAACTGGTGGATTGGGGGGGAGGCACTATGGTCAACAGGTTAGGCGCCTGCCTCTTGATGACACTCAGTGTGAACATATAGCTAATTTGAACCCTACAGGAGGATGGGAAAGATTAGAACCCTGTCTGCTTCTTTTTTCAGTGACCCAACCACCTCCTGGCTTCTTCGGTAAGGGTGAGAAAATCTGATGTCTAGCCTTCTGGGATAAGGGCAAATCCATTTCAGAGGTCTCATGAGTACATTACAAGTTAAGGAATCTTAGCAGTTAAAAATCAGATGAAGAGAAGGATGAAGAGACGCTGCTGTCCGGCCAAAATTTGCCAATTCTTAATTTCTACCCGATAATTTCTTCTAACAAAACTGACAATCTCTTACAGCTAAAGCCCAATTAATCCTAATTTCATAGAAATGAGAAAAAAAAAACTGTCATCAAACGAGACAATGACTTGTCTGACTCACTTGACGTGTCAGGTGATCAAAGCCAGACTTGCATCATCAACAAACGAGCAAAACCATGACTGGAATTTCATATGACTTAAAAGCTGATATGTTTACACTATGGTACATTACATTCCAAGCTCACAGACAATGTGGGAATGCTGGCGTCACACAGTGTCAAAAATCCTGTGAAATACAACTGGAATGTGATAGAATTCTGATTAAAAAAATGATGTCTTAATCCCTAAAACTGCGGTACTTTCAATGAACCGACTGCTCCGTAAATGACTTTCAAGAGGCTCTGTTCTTTTTACAACCAGACTCAACGTGACAGAGAAATCCCAGACCAACTGTGCTGTGTATTCAACTTTAGCAGAGCCAACCCACACCATCTGTCCACATCATACCTGTGACATTGTGACCCTGTGTCACAGCAGTGCTCATGTCACAGTCTACCCACACAAATGTCACATCAATCTGACATCCAGTCATCATCGATGTCACTTACATCCACAAGCTGGTGCTAGGAGCACATTCTCTTTTAACCAAGAGTCAACCACTAAGAGTTAAAACAAACAAACAAAAAAAAAAAACAATACCCTGACACTTTGTGGAATCTCAATAATATTGTAAATGCTCCATATCCTTACAAAATTGAAATTGGCCATAAAGTTTATTCCAATCACACAACAGTCTAGCAGTTGTTATGCACATTTGTGTCCTGAATGTGCAGGCAAGGGGTAAGCAGATAGCAATGCAAACATAAATGGTGCTGTGTACACTCATCATGGACTCTACAATACATGTTCTGTCAATCCCAGCAAAATATCACACATGTACTTCACATCGTACTGTACACTATCAACTATTTGCTTACTTATACAAGCAGATCTCTACTGTTACATGTGTCCAAAGCATTAACTACCAGTATATCTCTATTTATAGCTGTATCACATTGAAAACGCAAAAAAAAAAAAATGTCTATTCAACTGCCAGATCAAAGGATCAATTTTTCATTCATTCTCATTGTTTACAAAATCCTGAGACATAAAGTACATCTGATCAGTTTATGTCTATAAGTTGTTGTCCTGTATTCTGAGAGAAGTCTACATATATGTCTTGTGACCATGGCAAATGAGTCGGACGTCGCACCAGACAATGAAGATCTATGGCCATTTTTGTCATTTTTAACTGCTTTCCCACTAAGATAGTATAATTTTTTTTCTTTTCCCAGAACCACAATATAACCTTTTTTAATCTGAAAAAAGAACAATTTTGGTATCATAGTCAGAAAATAGTAAAAAAAAATCAAAAACGGCTGTAACTCGAAATCACCCGACGCGACTTGCGACTCATTTGCCTTGGGCGCAAGACCTATGATCCACTGTTTGACCATTGAGTTTCTGGCAGAGTGTGGTTTTGGCCATACAACAGTGTACAGAACGAACACCTGGAGCCAGAATTCCATGTATCAGTGCAACAGAAATCTTTGTGCTGTCTACTGTGAATGTACGGACTACATTTAAAACAACTGTGGCTCCAGCTTGGCGTCGGACTTACTATAACGTTAAACACTAACTGCAAACTATCCAGACCTAACTTGGATATTAAAAGCTACAAAGTCATAGGGGTATGTCTTAAAAACTGATAATGAATATATAAATGTAACATAATTCTAGATTTTTCTTCTCTCTCGACTAATGCACACAGAAACATAACAGAATATATAACCAAGGCAAGAGATCCTGCAGGTGACACAAAACATGTTAATCAATAATAAATAAATCTATATTTTGGCAAGGCGTACAAGGAAACACATTCAGGTTTGAACATGACAATGACATAGGCAGAATCAAAACCAGGCAATGACACAAACTTCACTCCTTCTGCATTTTCAGCGCTCACGCAGTGGAGGAACGACAGAAAGTGTGACCTGGACACAAAGAGGAATAACTGGTTCACATACCTGTAGGTTGGCCAGGTACACTCATTTGAACAATAAAAAGCAAAAGAAAAAAAATACATGCAATAGCTTTTGTCCCTGGATAGGTGGAATGACAAGAGGAAAAGTAAAAACACAACAAAAAATAACAAAAAAGTTTGAGGGAGATTACTCTTATACCTATACAAAGTACAGTTGTGAATAATGTACAGTTTTGTCCCCTGATTATGTTATAATGTCTTTTCACTGATTTTCAGTCCTCATTACGTACACGATACATGGCAATCTCATATACACTAATACGCCATCTATTATCCTGAGCTTACAGCTGACAGGGCTATGTACCCTGAAGCAAACATCCCATGATGGGAAGCTATGTATGTGTCTGCTAGAGATGGCCATGAATGATAACAAATAGCTCACAACTACACAGCCAATGGTGAGGTTCTGATTTCTGATAATTACAATGTACAAGTGCTGATAGTGTGAAGGCTTCATGGTGATTAGGATGAACACTTCATCGGGGAACTGCAGAACTGATAGCATATCCGACATACGACAACTTACAGTATGTGTACATATGTTGTTGTATCTCTGGTCAACGTGACAGCCAGAAATGTGACAAGTGACTGCTTGCTTGTTGACATACGACTTCACTGTGACTCAGTCAGACAAACTTGTGATCAGACTATAGCAGGCAAAGTCATACCACAAAGTCAACTAAGAGAACTGACAGACTATACAATAATTGGCGAGTGAATCCAATGGACATTCAAACACAAACTATGAACACAGAGTATTGTGACATCGTTTAAATTGTGAGCCACTTTTGCTCTTCTTGTTTCTCCTGAATCTGGACTCTAAAATCTCAAGGTCTACAAGTGCACAGTATGTTAAGGTTATACCATGGAACAAAAATGACAGCAGGCCAGACAGTTGAAAAATTGATCTTTATACATTTCATGCCAATTTGGCCAACGATGGTGTCAACATGATATTACACAGGGCAGCTATGGTGATACAGTACAATTCAAAATGTCCTCAATCCATTCATGCTAGATAAAAGAATTTTTTGGGCTTTCAACCATTCCAGATAAGCACTTTAGAACCAACTCATCTGGCAATGTGTTGGGTGATACCTTAGCTCTTGGTGACAAAGGTAAAAGAATTATGTGAACTGTATGTGCAAGATAATCATGACTCATAGTCACAGGTAAAGTGAAAATGGAGAAAAGTTCTGTAAAAAAAAAAAATCATAAAGAGAAAAATTTGATGCATATTTCTGGGTGAGCTGGTAGGCGAGACATGTAAACTGAAAGTGGCTGGCACTGAATGGAAAAGATAAAATTAAAAAAAAAAAAAAAGCTGAGTTTTGGCTAAGATCTGAAGCGTAAAACTGAATAAACAGTCCAATAAGATCATTCTCAGAATGTTGACAGGTTTGTTGTGAAGTCCAGGATTGACTCATATGAATTGTCAACAGCTGTCAATGTCAGGGATTCTGCAGGAACACTGGGCAGCAGAGACCAGAAATGGACTCTGGCCATACTGAAGTGGACAAATCATCCAAAATAATGTGACTTTTGTCTACGACCAATGAGAAATAGGAAAACTAAAAATGACCCAAAACTTTTACTGCCGCTGGCAGACAAACAGTCCTGGGAACACACAATCACAGAAATACCTGCACTGCATGCGCAGTGTTAGGATGTGTATGTGTAAGTCTACAGAATCAAACATTGAAGGACACAAGGAAGACAATGGAAATGAATATCCCTATTCATCCTTTCATAAGTAGTGACAAATCAAGAAATCAGTTCATTTCAAACTCATACAGGACACATGTCAAACACAGTATTTCTAGAAGTCACACAAGCAAAAAAATTCAAAATTATATTCCCATCAGTTGCATAAAAAAGGAATTTGTTGCAGAAATTGTGAAATGGGCAGTGGTTGCAGGACATCTCTCTCTCACTGCCAATACAGGACAGTTGTCACCAAGCCTAGAGTGTTGAATACGAGTGCATATATCATGTCTCAATGTTGAAGATGATTTGTGTTAAAGAGCACAATCCATATGGCCACAGGAAACATGACTGACATTCAGCTCAGCTTTGCATAGATGATACAACTGTCTGCTCGGAGGTGACTGGACTGTCAAAATTATGAAAGTTGGTACAATCATCAATCCCTGGCAGTTTTGGTTATGGCAGACTTCACCAGAACTTTTCCATCTTCTGCGACAGACAGACATTGCGATGGCAGTTTGCTACAGCTATCAGGGGAGTTAAATAGGTCAAAGTCAAGGTGAGTGGAGGAAGAGAGCATTGAGTCATGGCTAGGAAAGCAAATGAGGAAGCAAAAGTTTCAATCAGTCGTCCCTGGGAACACGGCCTGAGACCAACAACCGAGCTGGCTAAAGTTCCGTTCACTGAGGTAGTCAAACAAAGATGGACAAGGACATGCCGATATTCAAACCACCAGCCTGTTCTGGGATAGACATCACTTTCTTTTACAAGAGCAGGGAAGACAACACTAAAATATCATCTTTCTGAGAAGGAAATTCTACAGCTCTGACAATTAAACTCCCAAACTTACAAAATAATTTCAAAACATGTTTGATAACACAACATATGGCAGAGACTATGACATCAGAACTATCAGACT
>JBCEWB010238905.1:0-22500 GCA_039654565.1 Peronia peronii
TTAAGTACTCAATGATGTAACAATATATATATATATATATATATTTTTATATATATCTAAAATACATTCATATACGTACATCTATTTTGATTCTGAGAGGAAGACGTTGGTATAAAATGCTGCTCTAAAATAACATGAGTTTCATTGACAGATGTTTTGATATGGGGTATGGTAGATGCTGATCCCACACTGATAGATTTATCCTGGTTAACCAGTAACTTACTGAATCCAAATATTTGCTGCACATTGTTTCTCATACCATTAATTTGTTTCAAAGGAAACAAAAATAAAACATATCACCACTTTCAACAGTATTTGTGATGAAACACCGAAATATTTCTGAATGGATTTGAAATCTGGGCTACCGAGCATCTGGTTTTGCAGGACCTGATGGGGCTTGCACTGGCCGGACGCCATTCTGCTGCCGCTTGAAGGGAATAGGCTGGAACGGTTTTGCTGTGGTAACTTTTGGTTTGGTTTCCTCTGACCGGGAACCAGAGGCTGGAGTGGCTGCTGTATTGTCTGACGAGGCTGACTGTTCATGACGAGCACTAGATTCCTGACTGCTAGAACTGGACTGAGAAGTCCGAGATGTTCTCGATTGGCCTATATGTCCCAAGCTGGTTCGGTGAGGGACTGTTGGGGGTTGATGACTAACTTCACTTGAGCGAGAGCTCTTAACCTCTCCTGACTGGCTAATACGTTCAGATCCCTTATTTTTGGCTTCTGATACCTGACGGGAGACACCTTTTTCATTATTTACACTTGATCTATGAGAGTTTGAACCTGAACTAATTCGACGATTTTCAGAGGCACCCTTTTGACTATTGCCTCTTGCAGGACCAGCTGTTGGCGGCTTCTGATTGCTTGATGATTCACCAGATTTAATTTTAGTTGCTGAGTGTTTGTTCTGTGGTTTTGATTGTTTATTTGTGACATTTTTCTCTACCTGGTTGGCACCTTCTTCCAGCTTGGCCACCAATTTACTGACCGTTGGCCGTTTTGATTTTTGCGACTTTTTGGCGGGACCTGGGTCTGCTAAAATTGCTGTAGCATTTTGATAGTGTGAGCTTTCAGATGAATTCAGGCGTGAAGAGGTACTGCTTCTGTCTTTATTTCGAAGCTGGGCTGTTGGGACGATATCATCAGAGGATTTTTTTCTTGGAGCAGGCAGCGGTGGAGCTTGGCCAAGTGGAGGGAGTGGTGGAAGTTCCGGTGTTGTCAGTGCTATATGTGCTGTGGTGATATAGCTGGGATTCAACACTCCAGGCTTCATATCAGAGTAAATACCAGTGTCACCTGATGACTTGCTGGACTCTGTTGCTGAGCTCTGGGTTGTGCTCTCTGTTCTGATCCTGTCTGTATCACCCACTGAGCTTTGTGTGTTCAGATCTGGAGCTGCTGGGGAGGACACAGTCGTTGCTGAGCTATTTCTGTTTGACTCTGTACCCTCGTTACTCTTAGACAAAACCTCAACAGATTTGGCCCCACGTACTCGTCTAAAGGACCTGCTTCTTTCTGTCATTCTGATTCCTTTGATGGTCATCTCACCGTAAGAATGAAAACTGTTCTGTCGCTTGAAATTGGCATCCGCGTCACTGCTACGTCTCCGGAAGATAAAACTGGATCTTCTTTCAGGAGTTGTACTGCGGCTCCCACGTCGCTCTGGTGTCGTACTGCGACTGTGACCCAAACTTTCTCTGCTGAGAGCCTTCTTGATGGCTGGGAACAAACTTCCGAAAGACCTGCTTTTCTGTTTATGCTGAGGTGCCAGTTTGCCTGAGGAGCCACCAGTGGCACTGCTTGTTTTCAGGTTACACAAGTGTTCTTTGCTTCCCAAGTTGAGGAAGTTTGGGTTAGACAAAGATTTCCTCAAGGTTTCCTGTTTGGCTCGAGCATTGACCATCTTACGGATCAGATGTGCACTCGGTGCCGAGGACTGGGGCTTGGATGGAGCAGGGATTTCTGAACCTGGGATGTTCATGTATCCGAATGATTTGCTTCTGTCCCGACTATATCCACCAATGTCGGTGTTATCATGGAACTTTTTCAAACCAGTGAAAGGAAGTGGGGGCTTATCACTAGATGGTGCTGATCCTACAGTCAGTTGGCCACCTTCTACTTTGCTATCATCGATTTCATCATATGCATTGGGCCCTTCGTGATGATCATTGTTATTGTCGTCATAGATCACTGTTCTCATGTGATCACTGAGATCCTCACAACTGGCGGATATTAGCCACTCCCCCACCTGTCCATCAATGCTGTCCACACCAGAGAAACCACTGAGCTGCCTGGACATTTTCTCTCCCTCATCCTCCGAACCTCTATGGTGGCTCCTGGAACTGTGAACTGAATTCTGATGGCTGTACTGAGGTCCATCTCCACTCTGCCTACTTCCGGCTGAATGGGGTCGGGATGAAGGACGTGGGTCAATGCTTCCAAAAGACGTGTCGCAGATTCCACCAGCTGATTTTTGCCTCTGATGATGACTGGCTGTGGGAGACAAGGTATGTTCTGAACTTAGACTGTTTGCAAGGCTATCTTTAGAGCTTTGTCGAGAAAACTGAGATCCTGATAAATCTAGCACAGTATCAGGAGCTGATCTTTGTCGGCTGTGATGGATCTCTCTGGTCTGCGGACTTGGTGGCAAATTGACGTATCCACCATGCGAATTCACATTTGCTGATACCCTCGGACTACCACCAACACTCATTCCACTTGTACTGTCACTGTTACTTAACTCCCTTTGCAGTTTGACCCAGCGGCGATCAATGGAATTATGCCCACCGTATTTCTGCTGACTTGCCTTGGCAACAGCGTCAAGATACTCCAGAGTGTCTTGGTGTTCTTCTTCTGGAGTAGTCGCAGGCGATTTCACTCCGCTCTTCTGTAGATTCAATAAGTACTCGGCACGTCCAACTTTATTTGGGTTCTTGGTGACGACGGGTGATTTTGATACACGAACTTTCATGTTGGGTGAGCTCAGTTTGTAGAACTCTGTGTGCTGCTGCGATGCATTCTGGGCCAGATTTATGTTAAGAGATAATGGTGTGACTTTATCAGCATTCACGCTGTGGACAACATTGGAAGGGTTTGAATGGCGTCTCGGCATTGTCGCTGGGCTAGCTTGACTTCCCTCTGATGAAACGGACAGTGTTTCACCTTCTGGTGGTGTGCCTGTAAAATCAATCTTCCTCGGAATACTGTGTTCTCTTCTCCGACTGCGTCTTGGAACACCTGATCCAGAGGCCCCTGATCGGGCAGGTAAATGAGGAGGTCGATCGGTGACACGGCCATCATCAGTGCTAGAGCGATGGCCCGATCTACCAGTGTCGATGCTATTTCTCCCACTGTCAGGAGTATCGCCAGGTCTGTCTAAGTTTATGACCAGGCTAGAAGACTGTGATGATACTGTTACTGGCCGGTCAGCAGCGCTAGATGATGTGGAGGTTTGAGATCTGTCAGGGAGCAAAAAAACAAGAGAAATGTTCCCTGACAAAGACAATTTTTTTCTGCTATTTTCATTAAAAAATTTTGAGGCAAATAAAAAATTCCACTTGTTTTCCTTTCTTTTTTGGTAACATTAAAGAATGAGTAATTGATTGATAGACAGACTGACTAATGAATGAATGAATGCATAAATGAATAAATGAATCATAATGAACAACTTTCTGAAAGCAACATAAAAACTAACAATTAGTGGAAGTATAATATCCTTAATTTCATATGCATCAATGATACTAAAAGATCAAGGAAGTCTTGACAACTACAAAGCTTCATGATTTTAAGCACAATAGTGATGGAAAAAAAGGGAAAGAGTTCTTTTTCATAAGTTTGACAGAAGATATATCAGACACAATTCACATTCCAACATTACACATCCTTCAATTTTCAGTCACAAAATACAAGCAAGTTAGAGTAAATGGTCTCACCTTCTACCTCTGCCATCTGGAGATCTTGACTGATCACCGGGACTAGGTGTGGAAAGAGAGGTATCTGGAAAAGCCAAGTTCAAGAATTAATAAATGTTAATAATTAAGCACCGTTTCATACGCACTGTTTCTGGGATCCAGAATTTCCTCTTCTTCTTCGCAAAAGTTTCAAATAAGAGAACTTTAAGAATGTTTCAAATTATTCAAGATAAAAAACAAATAAAAACAAAGTTGATTTTTGCACTAAAGAACAAAAAGGTCAACATTTTTTAGCAAAACTGAAGATGAGACTTTACACTGTGTCTTGATATAAGTAAGTCAAAATCTCCTAAAACTGTAACTTATAATATTCAAATTATATTTTACAATAGAAGGATTTCAGTCCACATCTAGCAAGACCATTGATGCCAAAACAAATTAGGTATCTTCTCTATACCTGATTTGAGTTCTGTGATGTTCCAGTTTTTCCTGAGAACACGTTGGATTTCTGGAGTTTTCCTTGAGCAAACACTGACAGTCGTCAGAGAATGAAGGTGGTCATGCTCTCGTATGTAATCCTCAATTTCCTCACGTGTGCCTTTCTGTGTGGGCTGTTAGACAGAACGACATAATCACACCTTGGTTTACAGACTAATTTACACTTTACAATGGTCACTTTTTTCCATTATCTTATAGCAGTGAATACGTCAGAACACTATTGCAAATGATCTTATTTATAAGGAAAGCATTATAAGAATTCTTGTTTTCTAAATATAGAAATAATCTTTAAAAAAACAGCCTTAAAATAAGCCAATTATTTATTACGATAGTTTAAAGCAACAAAACTTTAAGAATCTTGTAAATCAATATAAAAATGTACACAATATCAGGTTTTTCATACATCATTATAAACAATTGTTCAATTTCTATAACACAACAGTAGCAAATTTTCCACGACATTTTTTATACACATCCATGAGCAGGACATTATATACATCGATGAGCAGGACACTGATAATGTCCTCTGTGACAATCACAATGGTATGCCATCCTCCCTGAGAAATATGACAAATGATATTAACATTTTTTCAGTTGTGAGAAAGAGTAGAATGGAGGAATCTGAAGCAAGACTGACAAGTCATATGACATTTTTCTCCAGTTCTCCTAACAAAAGAGTCTATCCTTGGCAAACTCTGCAGACCATCTGCCCTACCTTGACCCTGTCCAAGGTGTTGACGATGTAACTGTCGACCAGATCATACATAAAGTCATCATCTCCTCCCTGGGTCTTGAACTTGAACACACCTTCTCCCATTGGGGCTACCCGACCAGCCTCAATATTGAAATTGCCGGTTCCTGAGGCTTCATAATAGCGAATGCTCTTCAGAGGCCATTGAGCTAACAAAGATCTTGTTTGCTGAGAAGTAAATATGAATATAAATTTTATATCTTATAAACTGCAACAAAGTCTCTTACTGTATTGACTTTTTCTTTTTTCAGCTACTTATATTCTCTTGCTCTTTTACTCTTTTATTTTTTTATTTTAATGAAATCTCAGTTGAAAGCTTTCCATAACTACTGTTACACAACAGCAAACACAAAAACAAATAAATTGGGTCATCATATCATAAAGATCACATCAAAAAATGATAAATGAAAGCATAAAACTATTTGATGATAGTCATCTGGGCCCCAAAAATATTCCTGATTATATCACTGATGTGGGATGCACTCAGTATTATTGTTTGGCATATTTTGCTCAGGAGCCCTGGCACAGGGTGTTCCAAGGCTCAGATGGGCAGGGGTTCATAGGATTAAACTGAGCCAAATCATCAAAGACTTTTTACAACCCTACACCTACTCTGGCAAAAATGCCATCCTGTGTAATGTCTTCTTGTAACGGTCTTTTTGTATCTAAATATTGAGTTATGCTTTAAACTCAGCCAATAGTGTATTCATGCCTGATGACTATTACAGTACTAAACTCACCTCCAGTGCCAGGGTTAATCCCCATGGTGATGCATGCAGGACACACTTGCTGCCCTGAGCTCCAATCTTCTGTTGACATTCTGAGTCAATGGGCAGAACACTGATGATGTCCTCTGTGAAAATATAAGATCAAGATGCTGTACCTACGCTCATTCCTTTACTCCATGGATCAAATTTATACAACAATAACAAAATAATTACAGAGATAGTAAATGTGGCTGCCAGTGGCCAAGTTTGTTGAAATTCTTGTACTATTTCATTACCCAAGACATATCGGAAAGGATTATGATCAAACTGTGAAAGAAACTCATCAAAATACATTAATGTTTTTATATAAATCTTTTAATGGTTAACCTAAATATAATGTTATGAGTTGAAAACATGTACTCTCCACAGTACTTAGATGATTAATTTCATTAAACTGACTCCACCAAAAATCTGTCATAGATTTTCCGTTATTTTGATCTGTTTCAGCTAAAAATCTTTTTCCATGCTGATTACAAGGACTAAAACAGAACCATCAGCAGCTCCAAGCTATATGTTTTTCTCCATCTCCAGTTCATAAAACTGATAAGCTTAAACTGCTAAAAAACAAACAATAGTATCTCAAAAAAAAAAAAAAAAAGCCATTCCTTCTTACTTCTTATGTTGTCTTTCAATCTGATCTGAGCTTGCAAAAGAAACACCAGTACATCGATTTCCTTTTCTTCGTCCGCAGAGAGAAAGATATGGAAATCAGCAGCAGTAATTTCACATACGAAAGTGCGTCCTCTTGCATTTTTCAATTTCTCAACTTTGTAGGTTGGCCACAGTTCAAAGGTATCTGAAAGCAAACATAATACAATAAAAGAAATGGTGAAAAAAAAAAAATATTTTCATGAAATAACTCTCATGCTTTTATTTATTTTTTATGATACCACAGATTATAAGTCATAAAGTGTTTTAACATATTATATGTATGTGATAATTTTAAACTGATCATTTAGTATTAACAATAAATACCCATGTCATAAAAGCAGTGAAAATAAACAAATAATTATTTATAATAATGTTCTACAAAAAGAAGATTTACAATTTACAGTATTGTGTTGTCAGTGGTTTCAATATATCAGGACAGATTAAAGAAAATAATATGTGTATAAAGAACTGAGACAGATAAAAGCTCATTAAGTCTGGATCGGGTAAAGTAACAAGTTACCTGTGACTGTTCGCTCAGACTTCTTCCCTGTCTTCGGTTTCTTCTTGTGATACTCCAAAACAGGTTTTCCCCCCTTGATTCGAAATATTACATACTTGGGTTTCCAAGTATCTGACTTTGATCCAATTAATCTTTTCCTGCTCTCACTCAGTTTAATAAGTTCTCCCTGTATTGTGTGAAGAAAAAAAGTTGAGGAATATTAACTGCAAACAGTTAAAAATTGTTTTTAAAATTAAAAACATCACAATCTTGCAATGGAAATCTGTGACATACTAGAATCGAGTCGGGTAACTTCCTCAGGCAGGGAATTTTGCCACCTGCTCTACCTGTGCTAATTCCAACAACAACAACCTGTTTTACCTATGTTTGGGTGAGTTCATGTGTCATCCTATTTATAGTTCAAGCATTTCACTATGAGATTTCATAAGGCAATCAAATTAATCAAGCAATGTGTGAAAATGATACGTGTCCCGTGTGACGACATGTACGCATCCCTTCTCTTTTCTCTCCTTTCCTGTTTCACTGCCTACATTTTGCCTGGCTGGGCTTAACACTGATTTATCGTTATTTGTCACATTATTGTGCAAATCTGTTTTATAACTGCTTTTATTAGCCTGTTTGTTTATTTGGTAGAACTATTTGATGGTTTATATCATTGTGAGATTCCATTTTTTAATTTAAAAAACTGTGATCTAGTCGAGTAAATTCACCACTACTGTAGGGGAAATTCGTTAATCGCGATTTTGTAGATCCCAGGCCTTCTCTATTCTATTTTCTACTGTAGAAGTACTCTTTGTAACCATAACAGCTAAAACAAATTTAAAAATTTACAGTTAATACACTCGTGAGAATGTAGAAAATCCTTTAGAAATAGCTACTGAAGCTGTAAAAAACAGTTCAGCATGTGACGGGGCATCTAGAAATTTTGTGTGTTTGGGGACGGGAGAGGGGTGGACATAACTCATTAACTGTAACATTGCTTTAACTTCCTCTACTGATTTTTAAAAGAAATAATAAAAAGAAACTAAAAACAAACAAAAAGAACTGAAAACAAAACAAAGAAAACAATTAAACAAAGCTTTATCCAACAACTATGGTGAATTTCCCCGATACTGGTGGCAGATTTCCCAGAGTGGTGGCGAAATTTGACAATGAGTCAAACCTATAAAAAAAACGAAACTTAATACAACAGGAAAGCAGGATGATTGAGCCATTTTCTTTTTGCTCAGACTAGCAGGTATTAATATAAAGCTGACATATGCAGTGGAAGCGAGGGAGAGGTCGAGTATGGCAGCACTGCCTGAGAGTGGCAAAGTTACCTGACCCTACTCTACCAGGTCATATTCTATTTATTTAAAGATTATGAATAAATAATGAAAAGCTATGCGATGAAACTGATTGCTTGACATGTTCATCATCTGAAATTTGTGGCTGAGTTTAAAACTGTTTAGCTTGATGACATTATCCAAATATTACAAGATTCTATAATGCACATATCAATCCTATAGATCTATCTTGAACATGTTTATTTTCAGACAGTAAAATGACAGTTTGTAACACTTGACCTCTCCTTCTTTCTCTCAATTCCTCCAAAAACACTGAATAACCACTTGATTATATCGTTTCAAGTGCAGCTTACAATTTCAACGGTTAAAGTGTCAATTAGATCCAGATATCTTGATGTTGATTCTTTATAACTGTTTTACAAGATCTAAACTCTAGATCTAGATTTTGATCTAGATAACTGTATTACAGGATACGGATCGTGAAAAATCCATTAAAAACAGTTAATTCACACTTTGTCACATCTTCGCGAATTTTTTTCATGATGAAAACAAATATGAAAAGTCATAGGCGATGTGTAAAATGCATGCCGATCCCATGATGACGAACGCACGTAATATGAAAGTGCAGAGAAAGCACCGGCACACCTGTTTACCTGCTGTAACAAAACATTCTGAAAGTTTTCTTCGCTCTCTTAAGTTATTTCCAGGGAGTAAAAGTTCCTGAAAGTTTATAAACGGACGAAAAAATATGTTCTCTATCTGACACTCTATTAATACATGTTACATGATCTCTGAATATCTAAGATCCTTCACGTGAAAGCCGTATATTAATGATAAATTTGTCACCTGATAAACAATATCATCGTCGTCCCCCATATTGTTTTCATTTCCGTGTTGTGACGTCAATAGTGACAAAATGTGCCAGACTTTTACCAGACTGTGGCATCTGTTGTGTTCGCTAAATAACGAGCCAAATTTATTCTCAATGGGCCATTGAAAGCTGCAGGTGGATTTCCTTGTTATTTAACGAAACATTTAGATCTAGCTTAACAAAAATAACGAAAACAAACCAAAACAACAACAGCAATAAAAAACATGAATTGCCCTGTCTTTCTATTGCTCGACACACCCCCTCCGTCCCCACCCCCTCCCCAAGTAAACTGAGACGTACCCAATTAGATCTTTCTCTGTGTTGTCAAATGCTAACAATTTAACGAGTATCCAAACAATAAACACATTTAAGGATTGGGCAAAGGAATAAGTGAATTAATAGGTGACGTTATCTAAAACGGAAACAATTTAGTTTTTAAATACAGTGTACATGTACTTAGATTCTTTCTAATGCAGAGTATTTTGAAATATCACATTATAGATTCATCATTTATATATTTACATTTAGCAATAATTTAAACTTATATTTCAAATGTATACCGCCCCCCCAAACCCCCTCCCCTCAAACAAAAAGAAAAAAACAATAAAATTTTAACGGTAACATTTTGTGAGCTGTGAAGATAATGAAAAAGACTGGAACATTTAATATGAACAAAGATGTCAGAGGGAAAGAGAGGGGGGTTTGAAGGTTGGCAAAAACAGTTATATACCGTACATAGATTTATTTCATAGCTAAGCCCAGATGTTGTGTCACATAAATAATGTTACCAAATTCCCCAGTTCTATTTCACCGTGTTTTCAATATGTACCGCTTCATTTTATCATGCCAAGTGCCGACCAGATTAAAAACTGCATACCGGTATTGTATATATATTTTTTTAATAGACCGCTGGTGACTTGCTCTAAACTCTCTTCTATTTTTGTTATTCCCAATAGCTAATATTATAACGGAAAAAGTAGTTATAATCTTATTATTCGAAATGCGAAACAAACGGTCACGTTATTATGCAAAATGGCTATTTAAGCAATATTTTGAGACGAAAATCCATTCTGGCAAGTTTAGCACGACCTCTCTCGCATAACATTTCGACGATACCGAGAATTGACGAGAGTGATTATGCCAGCGAGACAAATTCAGTGGGGGATGGCGACATAAACAAAAACCCCCTGTCATAGGCGCATCCTGGCATTTTCAAACATGTACTGGAAATATCTTCTAGTGGCTCTTCTTCTGGTGGTACCAAACAATAGGATCCTTATTTCTGCTTCAGTCGAATACCCTCCAGGTAAGTGTCTGTTTTTGTTTTAGCCCCTGTGCTTATCTTCGGTCTGGGTGAGGTATCTCGTCTGCTAGCATTATGAGGTGCCAGTGAGCACACGATTACTGGCATCAGCTCTGCCCGTGAGTAGCCTCTAGGGCCAACGAAATAGCACCTGTTGTGATTCTATCCCTGCTTGATGCTGAATACAACACAAAAACAAATTGGTATCTTGTGAATCATGGAAATAATTTCTTCCACAAGCACATGGCAACACCTTGTGCATGCATGAATTATGAACGAATATAAACAATAACTTTGTTAGCCCATCTACGCTCGCATTGCACAAAGCTATCCGAGCTGAAAAACGAGTTAGTTTAGATCAAAATCTAGCAATTTATGGCCACATATGGATTTTCTCCTGACTATTTGAAGCTAGATGAATTTATAATATTAACTAGTATATTTACAACTTGGCGTATTATGAAAGAATCTTTTTGACACTTTTCGTGTGTGCGTGTTTTGTTTGTTTATTTGTTTTTTATATCAACAAATTACCCCAACACATCGGTCCTCTACTGGGACAGGGAATCTACAGCATTACATGTGTTCTCAAAACAACCCATCTGTCGTTGAATATCTTTTTTTTAAAAAGTGATTAGATCTATCTTTTAATTAACAAAAGAAAGAAAAGAACTCAAACCCTATCGATATTGCACATGTTTAAGGTCAGTAGTTTTTACTATATTACTCTAATGCAACAAATGCGATTGATATTGAAAAACAAGAGAAAGGAACAAAATAGAAAAAAAGGAACAGAAGACACACTTTCTTTAAAAAAAAAAAAAGAGAGAGAGAAAAGACACAGGGGAAGACTGGACACAGGTATTATTTTATCACTGCTGTGGAATTTTACTAATATGCCAAATTTTTGTGTGATTGCGTGTTTCTTAGTCATGAAGGAAGGGCCAGCATGAACTTATCTCGGTCATACAGAAAGTAAAGAGTGAAACGGAATGTATGATGATAATGTGGGAACTAACACACCTGTCCTTTTCTAGACATGAACTGAGTGTATGTGTACCAAGCCTGAACAAATGTAGCTAATGTTACAGTTGTTTGTAACAGTTACTATACTGAAATATTTTAAATGGTTGTTGAATGACATAAATAAATCATTTCATGTTGTATTGTATTATGAGTAATTTCCCAATCATTTCAGGCAGAAATCAGAGAAAAAAAAATTAAAACCAAACCTGTGTATCACTGCCTTGAATAAACAAACATGTTTTAAAAGAAAACAAGGATGGTTCTTGCACTGTAAGTTTCATTATGTTATGGGGAGGGGGGGGGAGGGGGTTCATCCATGAAACAATTTTTATCATTCAATTCTCAATTAAGTGCTTTTATACTGCATTGTTGTAGTAAAAAGAAAAATGCTGTTAGCCAATGCATATGATTTATTTTCACCAGAGTGCATGTAAAAATATATCCTGTCCAAAATGTTCCTTTTTTTTGTTATTTGGGAACAGTTTCTTGTGTCTCTATCCATTCTTTCTTTCAGTCCTTTCCCATCCATAATTAATATTAGCAACTCCCTTTGCATTAATTTCCTGGGTATTGTCAAGCGTGTCACTATTATTTATTTTATTCAAAGTGAAATCATGAAAATTTATGATGAAAAAAAAAAAATGAACAAACAACTATTTTGGCCCCCAGTAGAACCAAAAATTTGAAATCTTGAACAAGAGTGGAATTGGTGATGCTGAATATTTAAGTCTTTGATATTCAGCATGCATCTGCTTCTCTCCTTCTCCCGTCTTGTGTCCCAGACTTACTATTTTTATTATAATTCTGCATGCGTTTGCTTTTACCTTATAGGAAATGCTCATAACTGATTTGTACCTTCTGCATTTTTAGGAGTCAGAATGATAAATAATTTTACTTTTGCATACATAATACAATAGATTTTAATAATGATGTTCCTTTTTTTTTTTTATCTTATATATAGAGAGAGAGGGAGAAAGAGCAAGAGAGAGAGAGTTTAATTTGCCCACTAAATATTCAGATAGAGAGTGTGCAGTAAAATCCAGTAGCAGCCAGTGTTTACCACAGCATCAGCATATACCAGATGAAAACTCCCGTCATTTTAAAAAATACAGTATATGCTGGTTATTTTAACTGCATACACTGTATTCATAAAAATGATGGCAGAAATGTGTGACAGAGAGAGAGAGGGTAAGAAAAAAAAAAGGGGGGGGAGGGTGAATATTCCCTATGAGGGAAGGGGCGAACATGGTCAAACTGCGACCGATAGATTGTTTATCCCGTTCCAGAGAACAGTAGCATTTTTAAAAAGAAAAAAAAGCTCAAAGACAAAACAAAAGAGAAAAGGTAAAAGAAGAAAAGGGGAAAGGGGGTGGGAGATTTTAGAAAAGAATCCAGTGTCACTTCCATTAGATTCTGAGGATCCTGGGATGTGTAAATAAACAGTGAGTTGCGTTAGTCGGAGAAGATTTTTTTTTTTTTTGCTACGGGGCAATTCATTGCTTGTAATTGCATAACCCTCAAAATTTCAAAGCTTTACATGATGAGAAATGCAAATACAGCTGTGGGCCTCTCTAGGCCTATATAATGTAATTCATTTGCAGTTCTGAAGTTGAGCTGTAAAAGACAGTATTTACATTATTATTATGACTTACTGTTATAAATTATTGTCAACAAATCTGTTATATTAGTACTGGGTCTCTGCTTTTGTTTTGCAGTCCGAAGTTTTGCTGTAAAAGCCTATGCCATTTATTGTTGTTGTTGTTGCAAAATCGGTTGAATTATCTGTACCTTACCTTCTTCCAGCTTGAAACTAGAGCGCATCGTACAATCCTTATATTATGTAATAATGTAATATCGATAGCTTAACTGGCCAGAAAAAGAGACAGATTTTTAAACCTCCTGCAAGTCGATTTCAGTCAAAAGTGAATAATACTGCCTTTCGAAGCGAAATCCCATCACAGAATCAAAAATCTCCATGGAAATGTAGGCCTGTATTGATGTTTAATGAGGCACAAACCAGTGCCGTATATATATAATAGTACACTCTAGTAAACGGCAACAAAACTTCTGTTGGCCCTGTCAATACGGCGTTCCATAGATTTCTGTGAGAGTTCGCTCGCTTTTACGTAAGGCATTTGCCGAGATAGGTGTCAAACACAATGTTGTTGAACTACATATGTGTTTGGATTAAGCAAGGAATTGGTGTGATATATAAAAGGTAATTTAAGAACAAACATTGACATTTTGAAATCTTCGGGGGTTTTTTTTATTTTTTAAAAATTTACATTACTTAACCCCATCAGCGTCAACAGAAACTGTGGGGATTTCTGTGTATGTGGCATCAAATCTGTTTATTTATTATTATTATTATTATTATTTAGAAATAACATGTCCGCCTAGAAGTTGATGCACAGTTTTACATGAGACAATTGTACTAAAAGATATTGTCTGAAAGATTATTTAAAGCCACTTCTTATTTAGAGCCTAGGTCCTTCCGGATCCGTCCATATGACACATTTAGTGTTAATCTGTTCTGCCTTCCAAGGAATAGTGACGCCATTGATAAATTTCCATGAACTTCCTGTATCAATGTGGGTGAATAGATTCATTTATTTCACAATAATAAGTAGATTATGTATGTCATAAGCCCCCGCGGGCTGAGTTTCTGTAAATCAGTTCATTGTTACATCAGAGCATCTGCAGGTCACGAAACTAATACCCTGTGTGACCTCGTTGCCCTCAGTAATCATAAATCGGCAGCGGAAAAAGTAGTGGATGGGAATGGGACACAAAGAAGGGTATTAACCCTAAAGTCGTCATGAGATTCCGGAAAAGTAAGGGTTTCCACAAGGATATAATTAGTAAGTTATGTGAAAAAAAATGAGTTTAGGCTTGAGAGCAACTTCAATATCAACTACCATAGGGCATGTTATTGATTCTATCGCAAAGTGGGCTATGATGAAGCTTTTGAACACATGGGCCCCTTTATACTTTTACGTTTTATCTTCCCCCCACCCTCCCTCTCTCCCTCTCTCCCTCTCTCTGTCTCTCTCTCTCTGTCTCTGTCTCTCTTTATATAAATAACATAATAATTAATGCGACAATAGATTGCAAAGCTTGGGAAAATATCGTGCATCCGTGGATAATAGGCTATGGTTAGTCTCAGTTTACTAAGTAATCTCTTTCAATGTAATCCTTGTACCTGACAGTGAAAGACAAATGTAGGAGGTATGAAAGAAGGTTAGCGAATGAGAAAGAGTCCTATATGAATGGAGTCAGTCGACTCGGAAGGCCAGTGAATCATTTGCAGCACCGTTAGATCTAGATATTATTAGTATAATGTATATATACCTTTTTTCCCGCCAAACACCTCTCGGCTAAACCAGTAGATAAATGAGGAGTGAAAATGCATAATAAAGATCGATTTTTTTATTGTTAATTTAGGCATTTATTATTATTATTATTATTTTATTCTATCTTGTGTATCTTGCTATATTGAGAGGGCCAATCTTATTCTGCCCTTAAGTTGTTCCAGAAAGATAACACAAATACAACTGAAAATACTTTCAAAAGTTAGTTTCATCTATACCAAAACGGTAGGGGAAGGGGGTAATCAAAAACTCCAGTTTTGTCAAACCTTAAGTCTCGTTACTTGGTACTGTTTGCGTTTTCTTTTTCCATTCTGCATATTATCATAGAACAAGCGTTTACATGCGCCTGAAATTGATACCGCCGGCATCTCGATGATCAGATCACCACTCTGAATTTGTTTTCTGTTAATGTTATTCAATACAACAGCTGCAACATAAACAACTGCAGCAGCATCGACAACAACAGTGTGCTTTTCTCTCCCTCTTTCTCTCTCTCTCTCTCTTTCTTTCTCTCTCTCTCTCTCTCTCTCTCTCTCTCTCTCTCTCTCTTAGTATCTCTTTCTCTAGGTGTCAAGCTTATCAGTTCAGTATTGTGTTCAAGCTGTTAGTACATGTTGTGTAATGATATGTTGTTCTCTGTCTTGTTCGGCTCTTTTTATGTCCCTGTTTTCCCCATTGTATCTGTTTTCCCAAACTGTCTCCAGCTTGCACAGTAAGCATTGTATGTAGCAAACTACATGCAGATGGCGCAATAACCAAGTGAATATATCTATGCAGCGTATTTAGCCGTCATACTTCCGAAATTAGCAATTTCCAAGACAGTTATTAGCCTCATGAGTAGTAATATTTCAAAACATAGCTCTAGGCTGCTCCAGCTACATCTAATGAGGCAGACTGATAGTGATAGATAGATCGATGGCTGACAGGATTATGAAGGAAGTATGGGCCCTGTAGATCAAGTATGCCGAAGGCAAAACGGGCATGTCTGATCGAATCGCTCATATACCAATACGCACGTAAGAAAGAATGAAGAAATATAAAAAGAAAGAAAGAAAGAAAAAAGAACAGAAACTTTAGGAACAAAGAAAAAAGAAAGAAAGAACATTTTCACTTGTGATACCTAAACATTTCATTGTATTTATAGTTATAGATTTTTACAAAAAGAACCCGAGTACTGCATGCCCATTGTCGTTTAGTAATTTGAATAAACTTTTGATTTACTGGATAATCTTGATATAAGGTGACTATGCTTCAGTCAGGGACTTTGTTAATATTTGCATTATATGTATGTCATTATAATTTATAATATTGAAACGGCAGTTTGGGCACAAACATTTAATGATAATCAGTCATTTAGGCCACTGATCGACCAGGCAGGCAGTGGATTAATTTATCGCTCGAGCATATTCATTTAAGCACTATGAATAAATGCAAGAACAATAAATAAATAATAATAATAGTATTTTAAAAAAAGCAACAAGCGCAGTTTTGATTACTGGAAATTAGGAGGTGTGAATAAACATTCATCAAAGATGTAAACTGTGGCAAGATTTGAACCAAAAATAGCCTAGTCGATCTACAAAAATCGAGCAAATTCGACTGCGAAGAAATTGTCATTATTTCATTACTGATGACCTCTAATAAATCATGAGCCGTACGTCATGAAAAAAAAGATCGCACGGGGTTTCGTTTACGTTGTACGGATTCGTCGCCATGACAACTGTAAGGTTTTCTTGGTTTCCCGAGAAGCAGTATCGAACCAGTGAAATAATTCATGTTGACTGCCCCCATCCCTTTTTTTTCAGTTTTAGAAGGGAGAGAAAAGATTCAGCAAAGTTATCGATATTTCTGTTGTCTATTTATAAATTTCTTTCTTTTTCTTAGTATGAAGTTTGTTGAATTTTTTTTTATTTGTCTTTTCCAATGCCATACGAGTCAACATTTCTCTGTCGACATTTTGTTGTTCTTGTTGTTTGTTTGTTTAGCTCTGAAATAAGCAAACTTTGGCCTTCAAGAAAAAGTTATATATTGAGGCCTTCTATTGTCTTATCAATATTGTTTCATCAATTGCACGCATCTCTCTTTCCCCCCCCCCCTCTCTCTCTCTCTCTCTCTCTCTCTGTTTCTCTCGCTCTTTCTCTCTCAGTAGTGTAGCATTCAGTTGGTGCAAAAGTTGATTGGAGTGTAACAAACGAACGAATCAAGAAAGGAGAGTGAAAAATAATAAAGGACTTAAAATATGATTTTACTGTAAAATGAAAGCGGGAAATAATGGTGTTTAAACGATTAGGCGTGAAACGATCTGTAGAAGAATCGCCCACAGATAGTATTTTCCCGTCCGGCAAGGAGAATTGAAAAGAGCTGAATCGTAAACAACCAACAACTCATTATATGAAGATGTCTCGCAGGCCCAATTAGCCTATAGGTATTAGATAGGATTACCGCTCATTAAAAGTGATGCCAATCAGCTATAAGTTTTGTGTATCTTTTGCATTGTCATAATGCTTTATCTTGCTCCACTCCAGACAGACTTGTTTTTATCTTTAACCCTAAAGGTGTCAATAGAATCTGCTGAAAGCCAGTTTTTATACGATGATATACAATCTTTACGTTAAGGAAATTAAATGACAACTTATGCCTAAAAGGTGATGTAATGTGGTGCCATGTACCGTTGGCCGTTTGAAAATGGAACAGAATTTCATTGCAAAATACAAAAGGCAAATATTTTAGTTGACCCGCTCTTTTGTACTTCCAGAGTTATGCCTCGTGTGACTCTGAGGACCAGTCCGTGATTAATGAAATAAAGACATAATTATTTACAGTATAATCTCCTCGAGCCTTATGTTATCATTGTTTCGTTTATCCAAGCCGTCATTAAGTTATCCTCAGCACGAAAAATTAATCCCCGTCAACGGAGTTACGTGGTGGCAAAACCCAAACAAACACGTAGGACGGCTTGTTATTTCAGCCGGTCATGTCACAGAAATCTGGCAGTGGCTTTTTGTCATGATTTTCCGCTTGCAGACATTGATATATTTTTCTAAGCAAATAAGCGACGTTAGTTCGGCGTTTTAACGATAAACAGCGTATTTTTTGTTAGAGCTGGGTTTCCTCTCAAAGGTCAGGGAAATGAATGATCGGCTGTCGCTTAGGATAATTGGAAAACAAGAAATATTAATGAGGCCTGTAACTGGGGCAAGAAGTCTACTGCTGTTTTGATTTGATCTAATGGCGTAGTGAAATAACTTCCAGACTTCAAATTATATCATTTCCCCAGCTCAGCACATATTGATGATGAAATGTGAAATTTTAGATGTTTATGATAAGATACAAAAATTAGGTGGTCAGTCGGTCAGTCAAGTAACTCAGCCACTTGATTAGTTTGTTAGTCAGTTAGACAGTTAATAGATTGTTAGTTAGTTAATTACTTGTACATGTAGTTAGTTAATTATTCGTTAGTCGGTAGTTATTGTTGGTTCGTTAGTTTTGTCAGTTAATTAGTAAGTATGTGTGTCTGCACGCGTGTTTCGTGATCCATTAGAAAGGTTCACTGTTGGTAGTCTAATCTTTTTAGACGACCAGGAATTTTGAAATCATTCATTTAAAAACAGATTTTAAAAAAATGGGATACGTGTGAAGGAGGTTTTGAAAGGGCTCAGAAGAAAATAAAGATTATGAGGGTTGAAATTGTGTGGAAAGAGGCCATGATATGTCGGAACTGTCCTCCTAACATTGTTCAAGTTAGACTTCCCTTTTTAATTGTCCACATTCGGCACAGACCAACTTTCGTTTTTTCGTTGTTATGGGATATTTCTAATCCAATGGACACACGATATCGATGCTGCACAAAGAGATCTTATGAAATATCCAACCAATTTGGAAGTTACAGCCATAAGCACTCTCCAACTGGAGGTCAATCACTCCTTTTGCCGGACACCGATCAATATAGACACATTTGGTCTAGCACACATTTATTTCAGTGATGGTAAATTTGGCCATGTGCCTACATGGCAATATTCAGGAATGCCCTGAATTCTCTCAATGAGGCTTAATTTTCACCGGCTCAATTTCGCAGAGGCAAGGGCTGTTGAATAAGCATTGTAAGGAAGGAAAGAATCTTTATTTTAATTTTCCTTTATTTCTTTTTTTTTTTTAATTATTTAATTTTATTTTTGTTTATTTTTTTTTGTTTTAGATTTATTTGAAATGTTCATCATTGAACATTTCAATAAAATTATTGTGATCAGGAGAAAACGTTTCCTCACACATTGAATTTCTCTAGAATGCTTCAGAGTGTAGGTTTCTACTAAAAAGCGTAAAAATAATTTCATTCCCCTTTAGTCAAACAACTCGTGAGTTTAGCGACAGGAAGAAATAGGCCAGCGAAAAACAATTCAGTTTTCTTTATTTGCCCCATATTCCACAGCATAACCTGCTTCTCCTGAAAACGGACATAGTGTAGTCTTCTAGTTTTTTTAACTCATTGGCTGCCATGATTTCAGTACATACACCCTGTTATCTTTTTTTTTTTTAAAGTCCAACAGTTGGAAGTTTAATATCCATGTTTATGTTTGGGCTGAATAAAATTTGAATGCGGTGGACCTCACAGCCTGAACGATTTCGCAAAATTCTGCGTTTAAATGCCATGTCAGGCAGATTGTTAAAGACATGGCATTGATTGCTGCAGTTAATGATGCTTATTACGTAAGCATTTTTATAGACTGCCTGGCACATAGTATAAGCGTAACATGCTTACGGCTTTTGAGTAAAAACTTTAGATGCTGACTTTCCACATGTACGTTTGTACGTCTCTGTCTTCCGACTCATCTATATGCTTAAAATCTCCCCTAGTTTAGGACCCGCATATGTGTGAACCATTCTCTGCCAGTCTGTCTGTCTGTCTATTTGTCTAAAGGTCTGTCTGTCTGTGTCTGTCTGCCTGTCTATTCATTTGTTATGCGACTTCTCTGTCAATCTGGAAATATACGATGGGTCAGGATCCGCATGTGTGTGTATTATTCTGCCTGTCTGTCTATCTGCTAACGTTCTGCTCATGTAAAAACTACAGTGGATCATGAACCCTAGAGGTTTCTATCAACCCTGTCCAAATAATACAGAGTTATGGGTTCATACTGTACACACTATGCCCTTGCATAAGATTCTTTGTTTTTGTCGGCATAACTTTATTTTCACTGGATGCGAGGAAGGAGATGGAAATGATAATATCCAGATATTAAATTTCTGGGAAATCGATATAATCACCCAGTTTGTGCGTGTGTACTCGTATCACCCTCTGGTGCCCTCTCTCCCTGCGAGCTCCCTATTCCCAGCAACAGTAGCAAAGGTCACTGGGCCACCCCATACTACTCAGCAATTTTCATGATATTGATTTTTTTTTTTTTTTGGTCCTTTTTTTCCGAGCTCTCATTTCCATGTTCGTTCAACGATTATGCTGGAATTTATTTCATGTAGCGGGATTGAAACTCCCCCCTCCCCATTTAGGATTATTTAAGTTTAACCTTTCATTGTTTTTTATTTGAAATATAGACCACAATTTTATCATGAATACAGTGGCAAATCTGGCGCGCATTTTGTTCATGAGGATTGTTGTTGATCAGCCCTATTACTTCCCATGGCAAGACAAAAAAGATGTCGAAGAAACACAGACAAGAAGGGAAAAAAATCACTGTTGGGCTGTTTCCTTGAAACGTAGATAGATAGTTGATTTCTTTCGGTCATACTGGACCATGGATAATGTGCCCAGAGAAACATTTTCTTCCATGCCTGTAGAGACCAATCCGGGAGAGACATGTCCTGCAACAGAAATAGCAGCCGGAATGTGGGAGATGCCCTTGGATTTTTCCCCTTTTCTTTCTTGTCGCCCCCTTCTTCGGTTGTCTTGGCCTAGCCGATTTCACTCCCATTGCGACAGCTGATTTCCAGGATTCCCCGTTGTCAGCCAGGTTTTTCCAATGTCTAAACTTCGATCTGGCGAATTCAGGGTCAGTTTGCAGATATTAATTGTGTGAATCGTAGTTTCGGTCTGCTCTTGATTTGCTAATCTTTCGAAAGCTGTCCATACATTATGTCTTTTGGGATACGACCATCTGGCATTCTTCTGACATGACCAGCCCACCGCAGTCTATGTTTAGGAAAGTGGCAAACAAGCGTGGGAGTTTTGTTTTCCCAAGGAAATGCTCTGTTAGAAATATGGTCTTTCTATGTGATGCAGAGGATACATCTCCGGCAGTCAGCTGAAAGGCATTCAGCTTTTATTGTTGGTAGGTGTAAACTGCCCAACTTTCTACTCCGTGTATAAGTCTTGATAACTCACAGACCTACACACATATTCTGGTCTTAATTGTTAGCTTTTTGTTCTCCTACACTTTTTTGCTGAGTCCGAAAATTGTAAATGTCGATTTTTTCAATTCTCTTGATGATCGCATTGTCAAGAGAGAGATTGCTGGAAACAGCTGCTCTTAGGTATGTGAATTCCTCGGCAATAACTAATGTGAGTTTGCCGATCTAGAGCTTCCTTAACATTTTGCCCATGATGTCTGTCTTCTTTAACCAAGGATGAGGTCAAATTTGGGGTTATCATTCAAGAATTGCTCGTGAATGAACACTTGACGAACCTTTCTTTCAGCCTTGAACAGGTGGGTGTTGAGCAGCTTCACTCTTGAAATATTTATTTTCCTCAGTGTTGACGCCTTAACCTTTAGGTTTTGCCCAGTCTCTATGAAAATGCAATGGACAACATCTAAGGTTGTTTAATCAAGCCAACTGTTTCTGAATGTGTGTGTGTATGTGTGTTTTAAATGTAAGAATCTCTTCTGTTCGAGCTGTCATTATTTTATCTCTCTTATAAATGTATTTCTTCTAGAACGGGCATTTTTGTTGCTGACATCATCATTTTATGGACCAGGCTGTTTGTTCTCCACTATGAGGCAATACTGCCTTTCCTATATCTATATTATTTTTATATCAAGTTGTTCCCTATTATCCAGTATTTTGTCCCCCCCGCCTCCCTTTTTTTTCTTTTGCCACCCCCCCCCCCCCCAAACAAACCCAAATTTTCGTTGCTGTTTTTTTTTTTTTTCTCAAACCTTTGAATCCTAGGAAATCAGAATTATATCGGCTTTTAAGAGGTTGCCTGTTTTTGCTGAGAATTTTTGTGGTAGAAATTTGGAATTTGGAAATTTGGCCCGGACAGCGGCATACAGCCTACTCTTTCATCGATTTTGAAGTGCCAAGGGTTCTTTAACGTGCGTAATGTACACACGGAACCTCCGAAATATATTCGTCCTTATCCGAGAAGGCTAGACGTCTGGCTTCCCTACCCAGAAGAAGCCAGGGGACCGTTTGAGTCACAGAAAAAAATGCAGGTTTTTCGAATCGAGTTTGGGGGCGGCCAGAACCCACAACCTCACCGACGTGAGATGTTTTCACCCTGAAGCAGACGCCAAACCACAGAACCACTGCGCCCCCCCCCCCCCCTCCCCCAATCCCCCCTTCGTTGCTGTTAATGGGAGTTCCAACTTT